>JAOTAX010022171.1:0-12004 GCA_025629825.1 Erythroxylum guanchezii
GTTGGTATATGAGATAAATTTCATGATTTATTTATCATGAAATGATCATGACAAAATGGACATTTTCATGAATACTTGGATGGTTAAATTACACATTATTTATTTATTTAAAACTTGTTATGTTTCAGTTCTCTTATTTAATTTATATTTTTTATACATTTATAACATACACGTTACACTATACATTACCTTAATTTTTTAAATTTTCATCCCAAATTTTTACTTGTTAATTTTACTTTTTCATTTATTATATTCTAACTTTTATATTTTTAATATGACATATTTAACGATTTTTAATTAAATTTCCATTAATAATTAAATTATTTATAATTTAATTACTAATTTTAAAAATTTTCATATTATTATACATTAAAATTATATAATAATATAACCAAATACATATTTTAAATATTTATAATTTAATTACAAAATTTGAAATTTACTTATGATTTAATTATACAGTTTTAAAATTTCCATATTTATTTATACATTAAAATTATATGATAATATAATCAATTAAATTGACATGGCATTATTACTGCGCATTTGCGCAGTATTACTCTACTAGTAAAAGATCATAAGCTCACACCTCTACGACCATCATTGAAAGGGCACATTTATACCCTTGTAACAAATGTTACCAGAGTAAGACACATGGGGGCAAGTTTGAAAGGGGATAGTTGATTGATACTTAACATCTTCTGAGAACCATTATCAATTAATTTTAAGAAGCCAACTTTAGACATTTGAGATGGCATGCACAACTCTATCGACCAAGTACACCGGTCACTACAAGAAAAATATCGTTTAGCGACAAATATTATCGACGGAAAACCTAAACATTCTATCGGCGAGACAGTTTAGCAACGGAATTTACCGACAGAATAAGATATCGTAAAAACAACCGTAAGTAATAATTTCCGACGAATAACAGAATGCCTATTGGTAAATTTACCAATGGACAATTTATGTAACCGTCGGTGGATATACTGACGGTTGTTTGTGTGGTCGACCGTCGGTAAATTTTCGACGGTCAAAATTTTTCCATCGACAGATTTATAGACAGTATTGGTTATTTTGTCTGGAATTTTATTACAACATTACCGACGGTTATGTTTGTTTTGTCGGTGAGTATAAACACAGTTATTCTGTCGCAAATCCTGTTGGTAAAGTTGGCGATGAAATTGATCATTCCATCTGTTACTTACTGTCAATATTACTGACGGTTTGTTATTTTCCTTCTGTAAATAGAATTGATTTTACCGACACACTTTTATTTTTTTGTCAGTAAATTAACTAAAAATTTTTTTAAAAATCCCGTCATTAAATTTTATTTGATGATTTATAGTTGATGCATAATTTAAACAGTTATGAATTATCTGTGCATAATATTTTGACTTGTTTATACATTGAATTTGTTTAAACAGAAAGTCAATTGATCATATAAAGTTAAAATTATCTTAATTGATAATAAAAACATTAAATTGTACATAATAAGTATTTGTAATTCAAATGAAATGACTACAAGTACACTATTGATTTGGTGACCGTGTCGCGATGAGGTGCTACCTTCCCTTTCAACTCATCCATCTCATTACGGAGCCGAGTTATGTACTCCATCAACTATTGCAACTGAGTTGCCAATGTCTACACTATGCTCTGAAGCTCATGGACTTCATTGGTTGTCAACCGCCTACTAGATATTGTTAGTCTTGAACTGCAAGTGCACGGTTGTTAAAGTAAGTAATAAATCGGTAAAAACTGAGTTGTGTCCATAGGGATTATGAGAAAGTTCAATCTATGCTAGCTAATGATGTTTGGAATCGGGTGGGTTTAAATTTTGGAAAATTAAAAGTAATGTAAAGAATTAATAAAAACTCAAATTAATTTCTAAGCAACTACCCAATTCAATACAACCAAAATAATTATGAATATGACAAATCTATGCAATGACTAATTAAAAAAATAGTGCAACAATTGACTAATTAAAAGTATTAACTTTAATGGGAAATGATTTTCTCTTAGGGAATGATATTTTTGCCAATCTTAATATTGAATTAGCTAGCCTCCACAAATGAAAAATCCTAACCTTGTATGTGAATTTTAAAAATAATTAATCCCTTTTTCCCAAAGGTGAACTAATCTATCCACTTTAGATATCACTTAGTAATCCCTTACTTAAGTTCTTCCTAGAGTTTCTTAAGTTCCAAATCCAACCTTGTATTTTCACCTCCTAAGTTTCTTGGGTCTCCCAACTCGCAAGAAAATCTTAGCTGAAATTTCTTCAATCTTTTAGCAAAAACCCCCTTTTTCCAAAGGTGAATTTATACCAAGCAAACTTTCAATAATCCAAAGTAAGAATAATTAAATTTAGGGAAAATCAACAAGTGTATGAATATTCAGTCATGTATTCCAGCAAAATTTAATATTAAAGCATCATCAAAACATCAAATCCCTAAGAGAAATTAAGGTTCTAGCCACAATCATCATGTCAAGCAATCCACAAGCATAAACCCTAGACAAACTCATGAAGAAGTCAAATGGAAATGCAAACTAAACACGACTCCAAATTGCGTGGCTACATCAGCCCTTAAGTGTAGGCAACTGCGTTGTGCCGGCGTGAAGGCAGTGAGGGGTGTTGGAGTGAAGGCCGTCTATTGGTGAGTGAATGGAGGCTGGAGCTTGCGGCAATTAGTGAGTGAGTGGAGGGTTTTAACGAAGTGGGGTTGCTATTGAATGGAGGCTGCTATTGGTTTTGCTAGTGAAGGCTGCGTGGTTTTCGTCTCTTGTGCGTGGAATGGAGGATGTGTGTAAGTGGAGTGGAGGCTTGGTTGTCTTGCAGTGGAGTGATGTGTTAATTGGATGTTGCGTGTTTGTGGAAAGTGGAGTGGAGGCAAGTTGTTGGTGGAGAGGTGAGTAGAGGCTGCGTTGTTGTGAATGGATGGAGGCAACGTGCATGATTGGATTCTTCAAAGCTACTGTGTGTGTGGAAGTGGGTCTACCTTTTTAGGTGGAGGCTGCGTGCCTTCCTTCTATTGATTGAAGGCAGCGTTTTCTTGGTTGCAAGCTGCGTGTGTATGCTCTCCTTCTCTTTAAAAAAAAACACGCTAAATCCACCCTGCTTCCTTGGGCTCTGCAGCGTTTTTTACTTTGGACTACTACGTTTTTGTTTCATCTCTTTTCTCTGGATATGTTACATCATTCTCCCTACTGCTGCGCGTTTTGGTCTGCTGGATTGTAGTTTTGGCTTTGCTGGATTCTACTGATGTGCTTCATTTTTCCAACTAAGTTATTTACGCTACTGTGTGTTTCCTTCTCTAATTTAGACAATTTTAGCTTCTTTTTCTCCAAAATGGCTCCACATCTCCTAACCTTCAAAAACAATATAAAAACACCATGCTCAAGACTATATCCATCCAATATGCTCCAAAAATATTCCAAATTGAGATGTAAATTAATAACTTATCAGTTGTTGTATTGGACGTCGAAGATTGCGAATAACATGTGTTCGCAAATGAACGTAAGTCGAATATCCTTCCACGACGGTTCCTACCACCCATTGGATGAAGATAAGTTTAAGTCTCATCAACATCTTCAGACTGCTGAGATTGTCGATGAATGCTTTCTTATTTTTGGTTCTAGCATAAGGCAATGTTTATATTAGTAAGTGATAATTATTAAGCATTAATATTAAACCATAAATTTCATAAATATTTAGTTCTCTATATCTGGTGTTGACGAATGTCACACCGTCATGCTTTTTAGTGTGAGTGTGCAAAAAAAGCTAAAGGGGTGTAGGTGTAACATCCCGTTCCTATACTAAAGGTTAGAACCCTAAAATCTGATACATGTGAGATCAATAAGAGATTAAGTGTTGTGCCCCCTTACCGCAGGGTACACACCGGGACTCCCAGAGGTCATTCCGATACATATCCTACGATAATGGTACGCTACAATCGATCACTACATTCACTTCACATGGCATGGTATCATAATTCACTTATAATGCATCATAAGAAAAACTACAATATTTTAAAACCAACTTTTTCCTCATTTCATTTCATAAAACCTGAATGTCTACATTGTGTCTTTCAACATTTTCTATATGTACATCATCAAAACCTAATATAAAAGCACTATATGAAAGCGGAAAATATTCACAATCTAACTAATCTGTCCAAAAATCCCAGCTGATCGACCTTTGAGCCATGACTTCTCTTGCCAATCACAATCCACACGGCTGGTAGAGCCTCTCAGTAACTATAGTTGTCTCTCGGTCCTGAAAAGATAATGTTGCAATTTTGGTGAGTTTTGCGAACTTAATGAGGTAACCATCATCAATGGTTCACTCAATTCTTACAACACATCATTTCACATAACAAATAAGCACATATTGCATTTTAATGCATTTCAATCAATCAAACATACTTGATAAAATGCATATGAAATGCTCATGAGACATTTTTCGATTATTACATTGTTGTGACCGAGTGCCTAAATTATACCGTATCCATTTTGGATACCGGGCTTATTAATAACTGTCCCTTATCCGATGAGGATACAGGGCTCATTTTATATAGTGGGCCTTAGGCCCTTAGTCACTGTTTGAGCTCAAGGCTCTATTCACTCGTCGAGATTTAAGCTTTGATCGGTGACTACTCAGGTCACAACTCCCATTATCTGATCATCCATTCATGTGCCTTTCACATTTTCAATCAATCATATCATAAAACACATAGTTCTTCACATTCACATTCAAGCAGTACTTCAATATACATTCCACATTTCACAATTATCGGAGCTCTTGTCCGGAAATTAACAATCAAAATGCAATCATTTATCATTCAGATCATAATTTAAGCAAACAATACTTGAGAAAAACCGTCTAGGTTACTCACTAGTTACTCCCAAAACTAATGCTTGGAAGATCCAGCAACGTTTAAAGGTTGACGTTCTAGTTGCTCCTCTATAACAAATAATATACACATTATCACAATTTGTACAATCATAAGTATTTAATAATGCACATGTATGAAATGAATTATGTACAATGCATGTTCATGATAATTCCCGGGTATCTTACCATCAATATCATCACAAAATCATTCATAAATCAAAACTCATCTAAGTGTAATTTATACGTAGGTTTATGCTTCATTAAAACCCTTAAAATCACAATTCATTTCTCATTGAATCACTTCAGATTTTTCCAAGACACCCCCTTCGGGTCTATTGTTCATGTTTAATCAGAAGGTAAAAATAAGGTAATTTGGTTAAACTATCTTCTAGAAAAGTGTTCCTCTATGTCTTATCTTTCCATTGACAGCAAAATCACTCAATTTTGTTCAATAATTTGGAAGATATGCCTCAAACATTATCGGGTTGTTCATATTCAAAAACAGTGTACTATGCCTAACTTCCATCCAAAAATTAAACATCTTAGAGACTGAATAAAAATTTGATTTGTTTAGACAATCTATATCCTATGTCTCTAGTTTACTCCTAATAAAAAATCATCTCATTTAGAATCCTATAGATCTAGATATAATCAAAATACTGTAGTATGTTTAGTGGAATAACACCAGTTTATATAATTTAAGAGCACACTTACTGTACTCATCCCACGTTTTGCACTCAATCTTTCTCAATTCATTTCAGATGGTTATGATTTTGGTGTAGAGGTAGAGAAATGTCTTACGAGTTCAATGGTTCAAGAATCAAGTCATTTGGGTGTCTAGATAAGAAGTTATGGCCAAAAGAATCAAATATGGTTTTGTCCTCAATCATACTGAACATATTTCGGGGTAACAGCCATAACGTCCTCTAGAGATATCGGATTAAGGTCTTCTTAGGATGGTTTGAAAGAGAACTTCAGGATCTACAACTTTTATAAAGACCTTGAAGGCAGATTATATCATTTAAAGGGTCTAAATTGGACCTGACGATAGGTCTATAATGCACCAGACGATAGGGTAGAGGAACAGTGCACCATAAGATACATGTTATCACAGATGATACACGTCATCACAGATGATATACGTTAGCACAGACGATACATGTCAGCATAGACAATAGACGTCATCACAGACGATACACTTCAGAACAGATAATACACGTCATCACAGACGATACACATCAGCACAGATGATACTCGTCATCACAGACGATACACGTCAGCACAGATGATACACGTCAGCACAGATGATACACTCTATACTCCTGAGCATCTCCACTTATAAGGACCATAACTCCCGACTCCAATGTCCAAAATTCTCATACTATATACCGTTGGAAAGATAAAAGAAAGATCTATAACTTTCATGAAGACCATTTTGTCAAAATCTATCTATATTGGTACAGCAAATTCACGGAAGTTTTAGATCTAAAATTCAACTCTCTTACTATTCCTTCCCAGAAATTTCCAGATTTCCTTCTCTAAAATCCAACACTTCAAATTTTTATTCCTTGTTTTTTCTACTCCATTTCAATAAACTCATTTACCATAAATTCATACTACTCCAAAATATACAAGTTTAAATCAAAAATCATCATAACCAAAAAATTCATCTTCAACCTATTCATGCTCTGTCAACTTTCTGCATTTCCAATTTTCATTCCCAATCTCCATGTTTCCTCTCAACTTCCATTTAAACACTCATTCCCATCTCAGACTATCATTTTATAACTACTCTTCAACTCAAAAACTATTTTTTTGATCATCTCTAAGAATTCATCAACTCACGTATACACTTATATATTTTCATACATACACAGTGAAGAACAAAGCATTTTTCACCTTTTTTATATCTAATTTTTCTACGCTAATCCTATACATCATTTCATTGCTATTTCAAATCCAAAATCATTTTCACATCACCTAATCACTAACAATCGTTCAAAAACTAAATTAACACTATAACCAAAATTTTCATCCCAACAACACAATGTTCATAAATATACACGTAAATGCCATTTTCTATGTAGATGATAGTAATTCATCAAATTTATTTCATAAATCCCCAGCTCTAAAGGATTTATTCACTACTTACCTGCTAAAAACTCCAAAATCTTCAATTATCTTCAAGTCCTAAACTTCATGCAATTCACGTATTTTACTGTCTACAATGACCATCTTTTGGTTTTTCTTAGGGTAGAAGACACAAATAGCAAAGTGGGTTTGGTATAGGAAAAGGAAAAACATAGAAATCTCTTAGAAGGTGTTTGATGGAAAACTCTGTATATGGGGAGAAAATTTGAAGAAGGTGACAATGAAGAAGGAACTTAGACATATAACTTAACCTTTCAACTCTCAGAGAACAGTAACCTACTTTTAGCAAAAGTACAAAAAGCCTAAGTGACACTTGTCACTTTCCTAATACTTAAGCTCTAACTTAGTTTCTTTTTAAACTAACTCCCTTAAACTCTCATCTTTACAATTACAATAATTTTACTATCCAATAGAATTTCCAATATAAATAAATTCAAAATTCTCAAAATTCCTAAAAATCACAACTCAATCCAATTATACCCGGAATTATTCATGAATGCATGTACAATTATTTTCATATGCAACGACTTCACTATTCATGTGTATGTGTATGACATATTATGCATGAGCATGGAAATGCCTTTCTAAACTCTCATTGATCACTCATATTCACTATTCTAAACTTCCCGCAGGTAACGGGATGTTACAACTCTCCCCTCTTTAAAGAAATTTCATCTTCGAAATTCTTACCTGTTTGCTCGAACAGGTGAGGATATTGTCTCCTCATATGCTCCTCTGTCTCCCATGTTGCTTCCTCAGTGGAGTGGTTCCTCTAAAGGACTTTCACCAATGGAATGACCCTGTTTCTCAACTGCTTGATCTGCGATCTCACAGTCTTGATCGGCTCCTCAACATAGCTTAAGTTACTAGCAACCTCAATCTCCTGAGCCGGTATCACATGTGTCAGATCCGATCAGTATCTTCGGAGCATACTTATACGAAACACATTATGAAAGTGAGACATCTCATTTGATATAGCCAACTTATAGGATAAAGGTCCAATCCTCTGGATAATCTCATAAGGACCAATATACCTAGGGCTCAACTTGCCCTTTTTACCGAATCTCAAAACTTCCTTCTAGGGTAACACTCTCAAGAACACTTTGTTTCCCACACTGTACTCCATATCACGTCGATGTTGATCCACATAACTCTTCTGTCTATCTTGAGCCGCTTTAATTCAGCTTCGAATCAACTTTATCTTATCCACTGTGTCTTATATCAATTCTGGGCCTTCCACCATTCTCAAGCTCTTTTTATCCCAATACAATGGCAACCGACATTTTCTACCATACAATGCCTTATACGGTGCCATTCCGATACTACTGTGATAATGATTATTATAGGCAAACTCTATTAATGCCATATATTGATCCCAAGCTCCTCTAAACTCCAATACACAAGCTTTGAGCATATCTTCAACAGTCTTGATTGTCCTCTCACTCTGTCTATCTGTCTGAGGATGAAATGCTGTACTGAAGTTTAACTTAGTCCCCATAGCATACTGCAAACTGCTCCAAAATCTCGAAGTAAATCTAGGATCCCTATTCGATACTATGGACACTGGAACCCCATGCAGTCTCACCACCTTATCCACATATCTTTGGGCCAACTGATTAAGTGATTTATTCTCTCTTACTGGTAAGAAGTGGGCTGACTTAGTCAACCAGTCCATTATGACCCATATAGCATCATGCTGCTTCGGAATCTTAGGCAATCCCATGATGAAGTCCATAGTAATTCGTTCCCATTTCTACTCTGGAATGGGCAACGAATGGAGCTTACCTACCGGAGCCTAGTGCTTAGCTTTCACCTGCTGGCATGTCATACATCTAGATACATACTCCGCCACTTGCTTCTTAATTCCTGGCCACCAGAAATGTTGCTTCAGTGTGTTATACATCTTGGTAGTACCAGGATGCATAGCATAGGCGGCCATATGAGCTTCCTCAAGTATCTCCTTCCTCAGATCATCCACATTAGGCACACACAGCCTCTGTCTCAACCATAATGTCTCATCTCTCAACTCAAACTCAGAATCCAAATTCATCTTCACTTTCTCCATAAGCTTTACCATATCAAGATCTTTCCTCTGGACTTTTTTGATTTTATCATATAGCATCGGTCTCAACTTCAAAGTAGCAATCAGTTCCTCATCTTGCTCCATATTTATCTCCACATTCAGAGCTCTCAACTGTATCAAATTAAGTAGCCTCAATAATTGAATCTGAGCTGCACTGATATTAGACATCCTACTCAAGGCATCTGCCACCACATTAGCTTTCCCCAGGTGGTACCCAATAGTGTAGTCATAATCTTTCAGTAACTCAATCCATCTCCTCTGCCTTAAGTTCAACTCCCTCTGACTAAGCAAATATCTCAAACTTTTATGATCAATGTATATCTGGAAAGTCTCTCCATACAGGTAATGTCTCCAAATCATTAAAGCAAAGACCACTACAACTAGCTCTAAATCATGTACTGGATAATTGATATCGTCAGTCCTTAATTGTCTCGATGCATAGGGGATCACCTTGCCATGCCGCATCAATACACATCCCAAACCTTGATGCGAAGCATCACTATACACCACATATCCTCCAATCCTCGACGGAATAACCAACATCGGTGTAGTAGTCAACCGATGTTTTGGCTCCTTAAAGCTCTTCTTACACTCCTCATTCCATCTGAACACTACATTCTTCCTCAAAAGTTTTGTCAGAGGGGCCGAGATTAAAGAAAATCCCTCGACAAACCTCCGATAATACCCGACCAATCCTAGGAAGCTTCGGATCTCTGACACATTCCTCGAAACTTTCTAATTCATCACTGCCTCAGTCTTCTTCAGATCTATCGGTATGCCATCTCCAGTCATTATATGTCCCAGAAACACGACCTGATCCAGCCAAAATTCACACTTACTGAATTTGGCATATAGCTGCTTCTCCCTCATAATTTGTAAAATGACTCTCAAATGCTCAGCATGCTCTTTTCTTCTCTTTGAATACACCAAGGTATTATCAATAAACATAATCACAAATCGATCCAGGTAGGGCTGAAACACCTTATTCATCAAGGCCATAAAAGCTTCCGGGGCATTAGTTAACTGAAACGGCATCACTAAAAACTCAAAGTACCCTTACCTGCTCCTAAATGCACTCTTTAGTACATCAGCCTTAGCTATCTTCAACTGATAGTACCTTAACCTCAAGTCCAGCTAGTAAATAACTGAGCTCCTTGCAACTGATCAAGTAAATCATCGATTCTAGGCAGTGAGTACTTATTCTTCACTGTCACCCAATTCAGCTGCTTATAATCGATGCACAACCTCAAAATCCTGTCCTTCTTCTTCACAAATAGCACTGTAGCTCTCCAAGGTGAAACATTGGGCCCTATAAAGCCCTTTTCCAACAACTCCTGAAGCTAAGCCTTTAGCTGCATAGGTGCCATCCTATATGGAGGAATAGATATAGGAGCAGCACCTGGAACTAAATCAATTGTAAACTCTATTTCCCGATCTGGTGATAAATCAGGTAGCTCATCGGGAAACACATCCATGAACTCTCTAAACACTGGAATGTCCTATACACTCTGCTCAGCCCTGATATCAATGATGTGGGCTAGATAAGGCTCACATCCACCCGCATCAATCTCAGTGTACTCATAAATGATATCATCTTGGCTGGCACTACCTGACTAACTCCTCTGAAAACTACCCTCGATTGACCAGGAGACTCCAGTGCTACCTCCTTGGTGTAACAGTTCATGATAGCCCTATGAGTAGTGAGCCAATCCATGCCTAGGATAACATCTATCTCCCTCAATTGTAGTACAATAAGGTCTGCCTTCAACTCTACTTAATCAATCTTAATCGAGCACTTCTTGCAGACCTCTCTTATAACAGTAGTACTACCTAGAGGTGCACTCACCTCTAGCTCATACTGTAGCAACTCCTTATCACAATGCAATCTACATGCCAAATGCGGTGCGATAAAGGAGTGTGTGGATCCTAGATCTAGCAGTGCAAATGCCTCAAAATCATAAATGAGAAGCACACCTGCCACTACATCTGGTGAGTCTTGAGCATCATGCCTAGTCATAGCATAGACCCTGGCCTGGGACTACGGTCTATTGCTCTGCCCCTTAGTCCTTATGGAAAAACTCCCAGCTCTCACTCTACCTCGGCCTTTGTGTCTAGATCCACTACCTTTGCTCTGTTGGACCGTAATATCACTCCCGGATCGCCCACTCACACCAGACTGAGCTCCCAAAGTAACAGGAAAATCTCTGATCTGGTGGTTTATGGAGCTACATTTGAGGTAAGCTCTAGTCAGTTTCCAACACTCACCATTATGCCTCCTCTCACAATGTTCACAAATTGGATACTAATTCTGAGTTGAGCCTTTCCTACTGCCAATCTATGAAAACCTACCCCGCTACCCTGATCCTGACTGCTTGGATCCACCTGATGATTTGAAGGCTCTGTTCTAGCTGTAACACCCCACTCCCATGTGACCCGAACCCGACATCGACGGTGATATCTGAGTCCGTGCCCCGCGAGGGTGGCGTGCTAAAACACTCATTCACTAATCGGTACATTTTTTTAAAAACCACAAACATATATGCTAAAAACGATACTCACATTGGGCCCACATTCTTTCATAAACAATTTCAATATACAAAATTTTCAATAGCCACTTGGGCCCTTACACCAATTCAAAACCACTTGAGCCATTGAGAAATACAAAATTATACAAAAAGTTACGACAAGTACACTTCAATACAAAAAGAAGGAATGCAATGCAGACGCGAACTGATCTCGATCCCTGACCTTCACTGAAATGCTGTAAGTATACTCCCGTTGGCTTAACGGGGTACCCTTCTGAGTCCTGAAAAATAATTGCAAATTTTAGGTGAGTTTTGCGAACTCAGTGAGTGACCATCATCGATGGTTCA
>JAOTAX010022215.1:0-12003 GCA_025629825.1 Erythroxylum guanchezii
TATGAAGCAATTGAAATCATTTTATTTTCTTGATTTGGAAAAATATTAATGGCTCATTACTCAATTATAAACATGAAACCTACCTTGAATTCCTTGCTTAAAGACTTGCTAAAAAATGCCTCTCCTCTTGCTCCTCTTGCCTCTCTTGGTTCCCTTAACACTAACAAAATTCCCAATTCAATAGGGAATCCAATTTGAGGACCCAAAGAAACATATGCATAAAATTGATCCTAGAAATCTTAAACCCATGCATTTCCTAAGCTTCATGAACTAAAATCCTTCCAAAAATTCAAAAGATTCAAAATAGTCTTACTTTGATTCTTCTCCAAATAAAGAGTTTCTTGGCTCTAATGAAAGCTCTTCTCTTCCTCTACCTTTTTCTCTTCTTGAAAAACTTCAAAATCTCTCTTGAAGGCTAAAAAAAATTAAAACCTAACTTATTTTCTCTTCTTTTCTCTCTTCACCACGACACTCTCTTCTTTCTCTCTTCTATTTTTCATTCTTCTCCCTCAATTCACGTTTTTCCTTATCTTAAATGCAAGACCACATTTTCATCTTCCAATTCCACCCTTAATGAGTGTGCAAAGTCCATTTTGCCCTTCCATTTATGCCTTGTCTTTTATGGTTAAGTGAACTACCAAAATGCCCTTGAACATTCTTACCACTTTTAATTCAACTAAACCATATAATAAAATCCTACTAACATTAACATAATAATCAACTCTAAAAATTTAATCTATCAAAACCTTAAAAATTATTTTAAATCTTGCTTATTCATCAAGAAAAAATTTTTGGGGCCCAACATAGCGAAACTCTAAGGAGTTTCTGGTGCTTTCCTCTATTAAGGTTTATAACACCTCTATGCCGAAAAAAAATAGGTAAAGGGATACGAGATCCTTTTGCCTAAATCCTCTTCTATTTTTGATCAACTTAGTTAGCTCGCCATTCACCAAAATTACAATTGTAGATGTTGTGATAGATTCCTCAATCCACTTCACAAATTTCAAAGGATATCTAGCTGCTTTAAGTGTGTTATTGAGGAAGTTCCAATTAATTGAGTCATAGGCCTTGGCTAGATCAATTTTGATTTTACAATTTCCCCTTTCTGCCTTAGTGTTGTCCCCTTTCAAAAGTTCTTCATACAGGAAGATATTATTCCCAATTAGCCTCTCTCTAACAAATGCACCCTAGGTTAGGCTAATGATACTCTTTATGCTATTCTTTAATCTATTTGTTAGTACTTTGTTAATGATCTTGTATAGGATGTTGCAGCATGTAATCGGTCTAAATTCTTCAACCTTGCTCGCATTGATGTGCTTAGGAATAAGACTTATACAATTCTTGTTCCATTCCTTCAATATTTTTCCCTTTTGGAACAATTCTTTCCCTGCACCTGTCACCTCTTCCTTTAACATATCCCAGTTCTTTTGGAATAACCTCCTATTGAATCCATTAGGCCCTGGTGCCTTGTCGGGATGCATTGAGAAAAATGCATTTCCACATCCTCTACTTCCTTAATTATTTTTCCCTTCTCTACCTCAGTTATCTATTTTATACCTCTCAGAGTTGTTTCAGGAATGGCTTTAACACTGTCCTTATTACCAAACCAATTTCTGAAGTAATCAAATACAACTCTATAAATGTTCCCTTAACCCTGAAATTTTGTTCCATTTCCATCTTCTAAAAACTAGATATTATTCTTGTTCCTCCTAGCTTTGATTGAATTTAGGTAATGTTTGGTACACCTCTCCCCTTCTTTCAGCTATAATATTCTAGATTTTTGTCTCATTATGCTTTATAGTTTTCCAACATCTTGTTGTATCTTTTAATCATCTCATCCTCCTTTACCCTTAAATTTTGGTTCTTTGGTTCTTGCATTATTCTTCTTTGACTGTTGTAGAGCCTTCAATGCCTCCCCCTTCTCCTTAGACCCTGGTACTGCATTGTTTTTGTTGAGGGCTTTCAATTGGTCTTTAACATATTTTAGTTTCAACGTAAATTTATAACCTTTTTTACCTTCCACTCGCAGCTTCAATCCCTCCTCTAGTTTTTAGATATTGTCATATTGCAACTTTTCCAAATCCTCTTATAATGGTTTCCTTTGGAAAAAATGATTTGTAGCATATACTGTTAAAATAGCCAGCCTTTTGTCATTCTCTAAGATCCTCAATTCACATTGTATCACCTGAGCAGTGTAGTACAAACTAATCAATTCTAGCCTTGATGAATCAGAGCCAACCACCACTCTCCCATAAGCATGACGTGTGATTAGATATCACCTTCCACTCATTGCCAAAAAAAAAAAACACAGGCATCTTTGTAGTTGTTCCTGCTTTATTTTGGTTTCCAACAAACGGAAAAAATTTGCATTATTGCTCCTTATAAACGCCTTAACTACAAGTTGCTTATTAATACTATTAAGGCCTCTAACATTCCAACTAACAAAGTCTCTAACATTCCAAATAACAAAGTTATTAATGACTTTTTTTTGCCCAATCTTCTTCTTTTAGATTTCCTACCTTTACCAAGAGATAAGCCAGATACAATAAACTCTGATCCCGATGTTTCCCCTTTCTCCATCATTGGTTACCTGCTACACATAAGTTGATTTTCATGTCCCCCCTCCTCAGTCTGACTATCTGCAATAAGGATCTCCTTCCTAAGTAACTCTTCTTTGTTTCCACTTCCATCTTCCAATTTTTATACTATAGAAACCTCCTTCTCAGATAACTCATCCCTACTCCCATCTTGAGTTTCCCCCTATTCTGCTGGATTTTTGATTCTATCTCTGCCAACTTGATCCCTTCAATTTCACCATCCCTTGTTGCTTCTTTAGCTTCTTTCCTTATCCATACATGTTTTGCCTCTTTTATTTTAGGCTTCCATACGTATGAGATCTCAGGGTATCCTTTATAAATTTCCCAACATCATGTAGTTTCATAATTTTTAGCTCTTCAAGTAATTTTCTTATGATATCAACATCTAGACATACCCTAGTGAACCCTATCCTCTTCATTAATGTAGTATTTTCATCCATTTCTATAAGCTTCCCTACCTTACTAGCAATGTAAACTATTCCTTTAGTTGACCAATACTCAAGGGGAACCTTATGGAGGTTCACCCATAGAGGAGCTGTGTCAAGCTTATTCCTATCCATTGTCACTCTTGGATGCCATTTTTTCAGCAAGATTGGGTAGTCCTGTATATGCCAAGGACCAGCTTGTACAACCCTTTGTGCATTTTCCTCTGAGTTGAATATAAATACAAATAACTCGTCTTTATTCACCATTAGACTCATCAGCCCCTGGTTTTTCCATATTGCATGTGCCCATCTACTCACCACTAGGAACCCTAGTCTTCTCTCTAGAAAAAAAAAAAACCAAAACTGAGGAACTCCACTTCCTAGCACCCATCAGTATTATTTCCATTAGAGCTTATATAGGTTCGTTGTGGTTAGATTCCACATACCTTAGCTTTCTTAGACTACCTGAGTCACCCATAACCAAAGACCAAGTTGTTTTTGTTTCACTAAAATCCTAAATCTTGATGGGCTCCTTCTTGTCTGAGGCTTCATTCAAAGGGGAATCAAGTTTAACGTTATTGTAAATAGATTGGGGATAGGGCTAGTTTGCATGATTTGTTCAAGTGTTCAAGATGTCATGTTGATCAGGTAGTTGGGAGGCAGTTTTTAGTGGTTATTTAGGACATTAATGTAGTTGGCCATTAGAGGGGGAGGGTGCAAGGTTGTAGGATGTTAGGGACAAAGGTTAGAGAGAGAGAACATGTTTATACCATCCCACTATGATGTGTACTTGACCAAACGTACGATATGTTGTTAGATAATCAGTAGGCTTGTCAACGAGATCGGCAAAAAAATTATCGGGCGGGCCGGAATGATCCAGCTATGGCCAGTGGGCGGGCTGAGGTCAACTAGCACGAAAGGCCCGCCCAAGCCATAGGCAACCCATCGGGCCTCAATCAGCCCGATAGTTTAATATATTTTAAAATTTTTATATATTTATTTTAAGAGAATTTGAAAAAGTTATAGTTGTATTTCTTAAAATTCATAAATTATAAATTATAGCATAACCATTTATAGTAAAGTGTAAGATGAAATTACTTATAAATTATACAAAAATAGTTATATAAAATAAAAGATATAAAATGCAAACCAATATATATTTATTAAAAAATGTAGCAATGATAATGTTTTCATAATTATTCCCTACAAACAAGTGAATTTAATTTTAATTTTGTAATTTTATTATAACAATTAATTATAATGTAAGTGTAAAAAAATTATTAACTGAGTACAATAAATTTATTCCAAATATTATTTTTACGTGTTTAATAAATTATTATATTTATTTTTAATATTATTTTTAAAAAAGTACGTTTATTAAGTTTATAATATAATATTTTCAAACTTTTAATGTTTTTATAAATTATGTATAAAAACTCTTAATTGATTTAGTTGTTGTACTTTTAGTTATTGTTGATTTTTGTTACTTGTATAGTTGTATAAATATTATTGTCTTTTCATACTATATATATTATTAAATAATCATTGTAAAATTTATATTTTTATTACACATATTAAAAAAAATTAATTAATATGATGATTAATCTTAACGCATTTAAACTTTTTTATTTTGTTTTTCATATTTAGACAATATGTACATTATGCATATATGTATTTATATTAATCTTAAAATGAATTAATCACTTTATTAATCATAATGTATCAATTCCAAAAGAATATATAAGTAATTGAGTTATAAAAACAAATAAGTATAGTATATTATATTAAGAATAGCTATTATTTTATTAAAACTATAATAGATTTTATAAATACTTTTAAATTATTATTTTTATTACTTTCAAAAATAGTTCTTTTACTTTTTTTTTTCTAAAATCATTATATTCTAATTAATCTAAATTTATATTCATAATTTTTATCTTCTTTCTAAATTCTAATATTAGAAGATTCATTCCTAAGTCATTCTAATTAAAAGTTTATTAACAGTAATTTCTTACTCGAAACTTTGGTATAAGTTTAACTTTAAATCCTTCTCGTCCTTAGAGTGTTATAAGCATACCATATTTCATAAAATTTATAAAATTTTCACCTTTTTTCTTTTTAATATATATATTATATCATAACTTTAAATTATAACAACATATAATTATGATATAATAAAGTTATTAATTTATTGAATATTAAATTACAAAATATTTATATCTTTTTTTAAACCACTTAATATTTCATTTGAATAAAACTATAAGTCATTAAATGAAAGTGTAACATCACTGACTTCTTAATGTTTTAATTAATATTTTAGGTATAATGAGCTAAATATTAACACAATTTATGTTAAAAGTCATTAAGTCAGGTTTCGATTGAAGTGCGCTACATATATTTACATATGATTAATGAAAAAATACACTTTAAAATTAAAATCTTGAGATGTATTTATTAGTATGATTAATTAGGAGTTTTAATTTAATTGATTAGAAATTTGTATGAAAAGTCATTAAGTTAATAGTTATATTTAAGAATTTCAATTCAATTAATTATGAATTTTAAATTTACTTAAATAATTTATTAATTATTATAAGAGAGAATTGACAAAACCAAATTCATTAACTATAGAAAATTTTATTATAAACGAATGATTATTTAAATCATTTTACATGAAATGATACAATTTACAAAATTAAGATAATATCATGCTGGATAGACTGGAGAGTGGAGACTGAGAGAGCATCATCTAATTAACTAATTGTACTAGTAGGTAAGATCGTCAACAGTTTAGATCCAATCATCTGTATATACAAACATTATATTTAGTAATATAATATTAAAATAAAAAGAATATTTAGTTATGTAATATTATATAAAAAGAAATTTAAAAATATCTTCATCTTTATATATTTGATCAAAATAACCTTTAATTGGCCGATTAATTTCACTAGTACCCTTCACATTAATACCTGTGGCTGTAGGAAAATAAAAAAACTCAATATTAGGTAAGATAATATAAAGGTAAATAAAATAAATATATTAAAAAGAAAAGAATTTACCATCAATATCTTCAATATTTAACCAACTTTGAGCACACATTAAGGCTTCCACAGTGCGATAATGAAGTCGACCATGATGAGGAGTAATGACTCGACCACTAGTACTAAATGTAGACTCTGAAGCAATGGTGGATGATGGAATAGCTAACAAGTCCTGTGCAATGACTTGCAAGATCGGATAATTATGTGCAGATGTCTTCCACTATGACAATATATTGAACGACGCACCTTCAGTTTCAGGAACACAACTTCCAAAAAAATATTTATCTAACTCCATCGTATTGTAAGAAATTATAGCCCTTTTCTCTTTCAAAAAATTTGAAAGAGAATCTTTCAATAATGGTTCAGAAGAAAAGGTCAAACTTGAAACTGAAGTCGAAGTTGAACTGCCTACAGCACTACTAAGATTCCCATCATGAGTTTGTTGCATTCTGACTTCATAATCATTAAACAATTGATATCATAATTGTTTCATGGTATGTAAACACTTTTGACCTTCACCAGTGGACAACGCATTATAAATATATTCAACCTCGTCCATCTTATATCTCGGGTCCAACACATATAATACTACAACAATATCTCTAACCTTAGACTAATAAGAATTAAACTTCTCCGCCATTCGCTCCACCATAGTCCGAATCACTGCATTAGAGTTAAACATCCACAATTATAAAATATGTTTATGTTTGACATAGTGCTAAAGATACGGTGCGAAGTTGGATATTTTGTTCCTGAGAATAATTCAATCCAATTATTGAATAATTTCAACTTTATACAAAGTTCTCTAGCCAAGTCCCACTGATCCTCTGATGGTACGTAGGTATACTAAGAATCCCTTTCGGAAGTCTAATAAACAGCTGAGCATATGGGATTGCTGACTCCAACATCTTAAAGGTTGAGTTCCATCTAGTAAGACAATCCAAAACCAACTTCTTTGAATTTGGAATGCCTAAAATTTGTACACTATCTTCGAAAGTTTCAACCCTTTTAGGAGTTGCACTCCAATATAAAACACTATTCCGAATACATCCTATTGCTTCCTTTATTGTCTCCAACCCAACCTTCGCAATCAAATTAAGAATGTGTGTAAATGAAATAACTTACCTCCAGCCAATAAGCTCCCAACTCGCATCTTACCCTTCAACTTCTCAATCATAGCATCATGTGTGCTACAATTATTGACTGTAATAGAGGATACTTTGTTGTTGATGTTCAAATTCATCAAACAATTTTTCAACATGTTTGCCAATTTTTCACTTGAATGCGTTGTCGACACATAAATGAACCTATCATGAAAAAGCATACCAACATGAATCATAAATTCATAAAATAATGAAAAAAAGTCAATGATAAAAATATTAAAGAATATAAATTACCTCAAAAGTCTATTGCATAACTTCAATCATTATCAATATAATGTGTCCTCACAATCATGTAACCCTTTTTTTGGTTATCGGTTGTCCACATGTCCGTTGTTATGGCAATTCGTCCTTGAGCACTCGACAATGCTCTTAATGTTTCTCTCTTCTTGTCCTCATAAATTTTGAAAATGTCATTCCTCAATGTATTACAACTTGGAACCTTGAAATGGTTGTTCATCTCCAATAACTATATTAGCCATCAAAATTCTTGATCTATGGTTATCAAAAGTTGTTACGGTTATTTCATTTTTTCCTTTCATAAGGTTAAGGGTCAAAAATGTTTGACCTCTTTAAACCATCTTCCTTCTAGTAAATGATTATGTATGTCTCTTTAAATGAGATGTTCCACCTTTCGAACCACTTGAATGCAACTTTTGATAATAATTGCACTCTGTTTTTTCAATTCCGTCGGTCGATATAATCTTCTTAAAGTGATTCCAAAATTGACTTAATGTTGACTAACTTGAGTTCTAATTGAACTTTTATCCTCACTTGGTGTCGGAATAGAACTTTCCACTTCTACCTTCGGTACTGGATTAGAACTCTCAACTAAAGGAATATGCTCATCTATCTGACAAGAAACATATACATACTTAAGGTTAGAAATAAGAATGTATTAGGAAATGACACATTCTTAATCAAAATACTTTGCCTACATTCTAGTTAAAATATTCCATATAAAATAAAATGTTCAAGAAAATTAAAGAATATCCAAACTTGGCATATGCTAGAATGTCCAAGTAAGTTAGGTTGATCATTTAAAGGATTAATACAAAGATGATAAAGGCATTAACTTCATACTCACATGCACATTATAAGATATTGCATCAGATATGGTTTACCTTACAAGAAAGGAGATAAAGGCAGGTGATTAGATATATACAATGAATTTGTAGGAAATTTGGATGTCATAAAGAATACTTAAGATTATATTTCAATCTAGGATTAAAGAAAGTCCCTTGGAGTTCAAAAAAGCAGCTTATAGTGATACTTTCATTAATAAAAGCAAAATACGTGACTGCCACTTTTGATTCTTGCCAAATGACATGGATGAGAAAAGTAGTCACAGAGCTGGGAATGGAGTATAAGGAAGTAACGCTAATGTATATTCTTCAACCATTAAACTTTCAAAGGATCATTTGCTTGTATTATGGAATGACCAAAGATATCCATGTTAAGATATAACATTTTACAAGATTTGGCGGAGGATGGTGGTATAAAATTGGTCCATTACAGTATATATGTGTGTGTGTGTGTTATGCATTAATTCCCTGAAGACAACTTCATTTAACAAGATTGGAATGATAATTGGAGTTTGTAACATCACAGATGAATTGCAATTAAAGGAATTTGGAAGCTTTAAAATGATCTTAAGAGAGGGTAAATAGAGCAGTAGTAGTTAGATGCAGTAGATGTGTTTTGTATCCAGCACAACATTAACAATGATAACTAGAGATTAATAACATAGTTTAAGATATTTTATTTTAAATTAAGTTTGTTATTCAATTTCCTAACCTTTAGTCACAGGTTGTATCTACAAATATGATATATGTTTCTCAAGATTAACTTCATACTCACATGCACATTATTGCTACTGTCAACTATCCAATAACTGATGCAAATCTTATAACGTTGTCAATAATAGGATGAGTAGAGCAATTATCCACTTATCATGTGACCTAGAGGCTTACTTGATAAATCTCTATATTTTCAAAAGCATTAATCTCATTTTTCTTTTGTTTAAATCTTAATTATGCTCTATTCATTCTTCTAGATGTACAGAACATCCAAAGATAGAGTACCTTTCGTATCACTCCTAATCATGATAAACAACCAGAGTTAAAAGATTGAATACAAATAAGTTTGAAGGATATAAGGAGCATTGAGAATATATACTGTTGACCCTCAAAACCAAGCCGAAAGAAGTATGAACTGATAATACTAACCCGAGGTTAATAGAAATAAAAGATCAAAATACTAACGTAGCAAGAAAGATGGTTTAAAGTGTGAAATCAAACACATTAATATCTACGACATTTCATTAAACATTTTATAAGCATTATGCCATATTCCCAATATTAACATACAAAGTTCTCAAATTAGCCGGATCACATCTCAAGACAACCAAAAAAACCTATTTAACGAAGAGCGAATGAGAGATTACCTTCGGCGTTGCCATGACAGATGATATAAGAAGAAGAAGAACGGAGGAATAACGTGAAATGAAGAAGAAGAATAGAGAAGTGAAAAATGTTGTGTGAGTGAGAGTGAAACTGTGAAAGCAACTGCGTCACTGGGTAAGACTGTGAATGAGAGGTCGGGGGGATAAAGGAAGATGGAGGCAGGCAGGAGGCTGAGGGTCAAGAGTGCAAGGGAGGGAAGCAGCTGGGTTGGGTGGCTTTCGTTTAATGAGAGGCCAAACGACATCATTTGTGCTTGCAAGAAAACGACGTCGTTTTGCCTCGTGTTTTATTAACTGCCTTATATTTTAAATGACGTCGTTTTACTCTTAAAGCAAAATGACGACGTTTTCTTGGTGGAGAAAATATTTTAAACATAAACAAAACGATACCATTTTGCGACAAACAAAACGACGTTTTGTTTGTGGCTTTGGGTAGGCCATGAGCCACGGACCGGCTGCTCAACTCAGGCCACGACCCTATCCCAAAATTTGACATTCTTAATAATTAGTAGATATAACAATAATTTTCATGTTACATATTAGCAAATAGTTAAAAGGATTCTCAAAGTGATGTTGGTTGATCTTTAAATATAGATAAGCAAAATGTAATCTCGGTTTTGCCTTTATACTTAGAAGTAATGTCACATTGTAGTGGAACAAAAAGCAAATTCGTGTCTTGTCATTCACTATTGAGTAATAGTATATTGTATTCAATATTTTAGTGTAAGAGGCTATTTGGTTGAGACAATTCGTACAATTCTTAATCTTGATAGTACACTTAGATTAGATAATATAACAGTAATAACTTAAGTAAAGGTTTTTAAGTATTATGAAAGGTTTAAGAACATTAATCCCAAATATTTGATTGCACAAAGTCATGTAATTTTTATGTATTTTTACACATAAAATGGTAGTTGATCATTTTAACAAAACATGTAGGTAAAGGCATATTGGAGAGACATATTAGAGATTTAGGAATGTATAAGAATTAAGATGTATAAGCACATTTAATTAATGCATTAATAAAATTAAATTATTTTTAGTACAATTGTGGTATATGGTAATTAACTCACTATTAGGCTGAATTGACCGTCACAAATGAACAATTGTCTTATTATTTTTTCTAAGCAAATAAGATGGGATGATAAATTAAATTCATATTTGAATATTTAAACTAGAAAAACTATTTTGTGCATGTAAATTAGTTTAACTTTTATGGAATATCACCTTAGATAGAGTTAAGATAAGATAGATTGTGACCAAAAAATATATATTTAGATATTTATATGCTCGTTAAAGTTATAATATATTTTTCAAAAGCAGTAGATGGATGTTAGTTTAAAGTAATTTAATGAGTAGAGATTCTAATGATGAAATTGAACATGATAAATTAGTATTTAAATTATCTTGAAAATAGCTAATCAAACTATGATTGGAATTTATCACCCAAAACGTTGTTATATAATTCTCCATTTTGAGAGGGAATCCAGGCCACACCACTGCTTTTCCGTTGTAAGTCTTCCTTGAAACAAAATACGTTAAGACATGTTTTAATTACGGAGAACTGACCTAATTACAATAGAATTTTAAAACCAAAGCTATCGTGCTCCAAACAAATTGACATATAATATTGATGAAGTGAATGATTGAATAACGCCACTGAGATAATACAAAATCAACAATGGCGATTAGGAAGCACTATATTATAATATTTCAGTCCGCGAACCTGACAAAAGCATAGACTTTGTTTTTCCTTTCCACACTCCGTCACCCCGACACCACTATATTATCAATTTATGAAAAAATTATGTAATTTGAGGGAATGCCTTCATCAAGCCTATCATTCGAGTTAATCTAGTGAACAACCAGACCACTGAAATTTCTTAAAGCTACTCCCATGTCGCGTCGGCCGTCCATAAAGTCGAACGCATTCATAAAATGATTGAATATTGAAGTTGTACGTTAACGTCTAGTTTTCTTGAATTATTTATTGTTTTATACGTTCAAAGAGCAGCACCAAAAAGCTTTATACTTTGCTCGCAGAGAGAGGAGAGTGACGGAGTGGTTCTGTTATCTTTCCATTTTCTAAAACCACCCTCAACTGTTGATCAGTGGGTTTGGTTTCTGTTACCAGGTTTTACGTTATCCGAGTAACGGAGGGTTTGTCTCTTTTAGAGAAGTTAAGACTATGGCAGTTTCACTCATAGCATCTTCTGCTACTGGATTTGGACTGGACTTGCTTTTTGGTAGCTTCTTAGATCTTGTTGTAGACGTGACCAAGAAGAACATTCTTTTCCAGCCCACCTTGAAGCG
>JAOTAX010022255.1:0-12002 GCA_025629825.1 Erythroxylum guanchezii
AGTGAATTTGTGAAGATTATAAGTGTTTATGATGTTAGGATGGTTGTAGGAAGCATGAATGAGGGTTTGGAGGACTTAGGGGAGACCCAATGTCCGTTTAACGGACCTTCTCGGGTCAAAAAGGACCCCTTGGCTAGTTTATGTCCATTAAACGGACATGGATGTCCGTTTAACGGACATTCTCGGGTCATTTGGCCTCCTAAGCCCGATGCATGTCTGTTTAACGAACATGCATGGGAAAGATTGTGATTTTTCACCCTTTTAGAGGCAAAATCAGGTTTTGTAGTCTTCATGAAAGTTATAGCTCTTAAAGTATATTTTCTAATGGTCAAAAACGAAAGCAATCCGGCTTCTAGATTGAAAGTTATGGTGATCGCGCCAAGAGATGTTCAAATCGATTTAAGATATGAACATGGTCTATTCTCTTGATCATAACTCCCTCATCCGACCTCTAAATAAAGTGATTCTTGAAGTAATGGATTCCTAAGACATGTAGTTTTCTCTCCATAAAATTTTGTATCATTTGGAGTTTATTTGAGAAAGTTTGTACTAGAACAAGTAAAAGGTCGGTTAGGAGAGCATGATTAGGGTTTGAGCAAACTTGAGCTTTTTAAGCATATCTTGAGCTATAGAGCTCCGATTGAGATGATTATTTCTTTAAAGTAAACTAGAGACATAGAGCTATGATTTCTATGAAGAAGTCAAATTAAAATTTGGATTTGAAGATTTCTAAATTCTATTCACAAGCAAGAAAAATTGAGTTCAAGCATGGTGACTGTTTTGTATGGGCATCATTGAACAAGTTGAGAGTAAATTTTTGGGATGTTAAGAGAAAAAAAATTTATGTTGGCTAATGAGGGTTTAATGTAAGAAACCTTCAAGTTAATATGCGCTCAAGTTAAGTATGATGATATTCTCAAGAGTTGGAATGTCAGAGCAAGCGTTGGATTTCGGAATCAAGCGGGGTCCAACAGATGAATGAGTAAGCATGAGAGTTGAGTTTCGGAAACGGGATCCAACAGAATGAGAGAGGAATTTGTGATAATGGTAGAAACTTTGAGAGTCTAGTATTTTTAAGTGATGTTATTGAGACTATTTGATGGGTAAAAATTAGAACCGTTGGATGAAGTGAGCGATTCGATGAAAATGCGTGGTTGTCGTCCCTTTCACACTTAGTATATAATAGTTGTTAAACCTTCTTACGGGAGTGACTTAACATGTCACGCCCGTGAGGCATTTTGGAAATTTATGATTTTAATATGTTTTTTTACAATCTCCTTTCTTTTATAACAAGCTTTCATCATAAATAAATTGTTATATTAAGTAACATCTGTCAACAACAACATATGAAGTTTGACTTGTAAGTTGGGTTGAAATTTTTTTTTGGAAGATGTTGGATTGAAATTTTGAAACGTCAAAATTATTATTATTTGTTTAAATTATGTTGTATATTTTATTCAACCATCGTAGTACAACATGCAGAAAAATGTGGTCGTAATTTTGCCCTTAGTAGATAGTAACGTGCATGTAGGAACAGATCGCAAGAGCATAGACTTAATAATTAAATAATACAATTTAATAACTAATAATAACATGCATACTAATTAATTAATAATATTTAACAATTAATAATAACATGCATGGTTGTGACTTGTTTAGTCATTACCGAGCATAATAGCTTATAGTTCATAATAATAAAATTTTATGATTAAATAATTAAATAATAATTAATAAAAACATATTATAATTTATAATTAATAATAACATAAATAAAAATATTTAATAATAAATAATATTACAATTAATAATCAAATAATAATTATTAAATGATAATAACATGTACGGTTGTGATTTAACAAGCCAAAACCATACATGCAATAGCATATACTTAATAATACTTGCGAGTACTTAATAATTAATAATAACACGCATAATAATTAAATAACAACTACATAAAAATATTTAATAATTAATAATAACATGCATGGTTGTGACTTGTTTAGTCACAAACCGTGCATGCAATAGTAAAGTTAATAATAGTAAAAATTAATAATTACATAATTAGCAATTAATTAATAAAAATATGTAAAAATTTATAATTTAAAATAAAATATTTAATAATTAATAATCAAATAATTAATAGTCAAATAATAATTAATCAATAATAATTATTAAATGATAATAACATGCACGGTAGACTTAATAATTAAATAATAATAATTAATAATTAATAATAACATGCATAATAATTAAATAATATTTAATTATTAATAATAACTTGCCATGCAATAGTGTATAGTTAATAATAATAAAATTACACAATTACATAATTAACTATTAATTAATAATTAATAAGAATTAATAAAAATATGTAATAATTTATAATCAATAACAACATAAATAAAAATATTTAATAATGAATAATATTATAATTAATAATCAAATAATAACTAATCAATAATAATTATTAAATGATAATAACATGCACGGTTATGAGTTAACAAGTCATAACCGTGCATGACATGCATAAAAAATTAAATAATAATTAAATAATAATATTTAACAATTAATATCAACATGTATTCACAACCGTGCATGGAATAGTATAAAGTTAATAATAATAAAAATAGCATATACTTAATAATGCTTGTGAGTAATTAATAATTAACAATAACATGCAAATTAAAAAATAATATCAAATAATTAATAACAACATGCACAATTGTGACTAGCGATAGTATATAGTTAATAATAATAAAAATTAATAACGACCTAATTAACAATTAACAATTAATTAATTAATAATAAGAATTAACATGTAATCATTTATAATTAATAATAAAATAAACAATGAAAATAATAATATTTAATAATGAATAATATCATAATTAATAATCAAATAATAATGAATCAATAACAATTATTAAATGATGATAACATGCATAGTAGACTTAATATTTCAATAATAATATTTCATAATTAAAAATAAGATGCATAATAATTAAATAATAATACTTAATAATTAATAATAACATGCACAGTTGTTAGTTGTTTAGTTAGAATCATGCATGTAATAATTTAAAATTAATAATAAAATAAATAGAAATAGTTAATAATATTTAATAATGAATAATATCATAATTAATAATCAAATAATAATTAATCAATAATAATTACTAAATGATAATAACATGCACGGTAGACTTAAAAATTAAATGGTAATATTTAATAATTAATAATAACAAACAAAATAATCAAATAATAATTAATTAATGATATTTAATAATTAATAATAATATGCATGGTTATGACTTCTTTAGTCACAGTCGTGCATGTAATACTATATACTTAATAATAATAAAAATTAATAATTACATAATTAACTATTAATAATTAATAAGAATTAATAAAAACATGTAATAATTTATAATTAATAATAACATAAAAATAAAAAATAATATTCAATAATGAATAATAATATAATTATTAATTATTATTAATTAAACAATAATTAATCAATAATAATTATTAAAATTTTTCTTTCCTTGGCTAATTCTTTCAAAAATCCTTGATCAGATATTTTATTATTGCAAGTAGAAAAACCCTTTGAAGATACTCTCAATAAAGAATCATTATGGAATTTTCTTCTTTTCAAAACAAGTGGTATAGTACTTCGGACTTTTTTTGCGAAATGTGATTTAATTGTTCATTGATTTGTTTTAATTGTTGAAGAATGTCAATCTGAGTGAATAATAATGACTCAATCTTTTGTTCTATTTGTTTATGCTGATTAGTAAGTTCACAAATTTGCTGCGTTATTGTATTCATAAAGTTCGTTGTAGATAATTAGACAAATTGGTAATCTAGTTTTGAATTTTATCTAATTGTTTTTTATTTTGATCAATTTTTGGATCAGTAATGGGGATAGGTTAAATGAATTGAAGGGGTTTTTCGATTCTAACAGAGTGTGATCGGTTGAGTAAAGGAATGTTGGTCATTGAGGTTGATGGTTCAGAAAAAGAATGTCTCTTATGATGTAAAGGATATTGTATAGTAGGTATTGGTGTTGATTTAGGATGAAATTTAGTTTCTACTTTTACTACATCTTGAAAGAGTTGATCTATATAAATTTGTTCAGTGTTTTTGAATTTTATACTATGATGAGAGTTTGTTAGAGCATAACTAATTTGATAGGTAATTGAAAAGGGATATTGTCCTTTGATCATTAAATTTTCTTTATAAAATTTATAAGCAATTGTTATAGTATTCTATAAATTAGATGATTCTAAAGGTATTCCTAATTTTAATCGTGTGTTAAATTTGATTTTTCCGTAATTTAGATTTCCATTCATTATTCCTATAACCTGATCATTAACATTGGTCATTCTTTCATCTAAAATAACTAATCTAATGGGTGTATTTATGCCTTGTTGGAATGTAGATTTTAATAAAATTTGTATTGTAGAAAGATGAATATATCCGATTTTCTTACGTTCATTTTCTGGTATTTGTTGTAATTGTCTGCTAATTTGTTCTTGATCAATAAGACTAATTCTAATATGTCCACTACATTGATCTATTCTAACTGGTATTTCATAAACCATTTTTCCGAAATAAATAATATTTTGTCGCTTAAACCATTGACTTAATATTGATTTATGAATATCTTGTCCAGGTTTTAAATCTAATTGAACTTTGGCTATTTGTTTTTGCTTTTCTTGATAGAGTAATGTAGAGACTTTAAAAATTCCCAATGATTCAGTTAATTCTAAGGTATCTACATCAAGTACCTGAGAATTTTTTGATGTTGTCATATTCGTTGTATATGATAAATATAATGAGTATCGTAAATGGTTTCTAATGTGGTTAAAAAATTTGTATAAGATTGATGTAATTGCCTAACAGTTTCTAAATAATTATAATAAGGTCTAAGAGCTATTCTATTAACTCTTGCAAAAATAAGATTGTTAATTTGAGATTCAAAATATTGTATTTGAGATAAATAATTGGCTATTGTGTCTTGAGTGATTATAATTTGTTCTCTAATATCTACACAAATAGGACAATTAGAAGTCATCTTCATAAATTATGCGAGAATAATATTCATCTTCTGAAAGGTCTATAGAATTATTGTCTTCGTTTTCCATGTTATTATTATAATAGATGTAGTCTTCGTTGGAAGTCACAAGATAATCTATTATTTCAAGATCAAATATTCATCTTCCTAAAATGTCAAGAGCAATAAATAAATAATGCATACTAACAAATAAATAATGATCTAAATCGCTTAGTTGAACATATAATAAAACAAGTGCTAAAAAGCTAAATAATGGCTGAATATAAAGATAACGAAAATAATTCTGAATTAAAGGAATAAGATAATGAATGCAATAATTAAAGAAATAATTGATATGAGATGTCATGAGGTTGATTTTAATCAATTAAATATTGAATATCATTTTGGGCTTCTATTCTATCCTTTTTAACTGATTCATAAATGTAAATTGTTTGAGATAATAATAATCTTGCTTCATCTAAAAGATGTTGATGTTGATGTTCTTTAGCAATGGTTATATGTTCTCTATAGATTTGCATATATTTCAATTGTTCTTTCTCGATTCCTTGGTAAAGAGAAATTAGTTGCTTAAGATATCGCTTAGTTTCGAAATAAATAATACATTAATCAATAAGTTGATTGATTAAAGAAACATTATATTTACGAAATTCGTAAGCTATTTCAAGAAGTCTTGCTGTATCCATCAGAATGATACTTGCTTCAGTTCTAATAGCTGTGGCTTCAGCATATGATGGGTGAGTACTAGGTAGTTGGTACATAGGATCTTGGTAAATACGATGAGCTTCTTTGTTGCGGGCATGATATCTTATAATCAACTTATCCAATTCTGCTTCTCTAGTGTAGGTCTCTGTTATATGTGCTTTGAGAATTCTTTTGCAATTAAAATAACTTGTTGCCTTAACTGCTAATGAATGATAATGGATCATAAGTGATAATAAAAACAAACTAAATAATCAAACTGTAAACTCATACCTGTTTCATTTACGCTTGAGCGCCAACTGAAGATAAACGATGGGTTTTAACAGAGAGATTTATTTAGCTTCTTCTTATCATACCCATTCAAGAGGGTAGAGCTTGCAATATATAGAAGAGAAAAGACTAAAGGCCAAACATGAAATGGTCGACAAACTGGACTAAAGCTAAAGAAAAATAAGAGATTCGAAAGTAAAAGTAAAAGTAAGACAACTGACTAAAGCTACTACTGTAATGTACATTTTTACAGCTGGGTGGTCTTAAAAGACCTGCATCCTTATCGTTATGCATCAGTAAGAGATTCCTTTGCTTTTTCACTCTTCAATGATGATAAGTCCTTCGTCTATATCTTCTGTTTGTTGATTTGATGTAGTGGGACACAGCTGGCATTTATGTTCTGGATATTCCCTTAGTTGTGTACATATTGCGTATTTCCATGCTTCGGTTAATGCTTCAAAGATTCCTTCCATGTGCGTAAATGGATGTGTGAACTGCTGTAGTATATGTATTCCTTCCTGTGTAATAAGGGCTTTGTATGCAGAAAGCATAATCATTTGTGGTCCTTTGTAGTTGATCTTTAACATTGATTCATGAGTAATTCGGTTGCATTGATGAAAAACTCCTTCTAAGCAATTGAGATTAAGCTTGTTGATTGTGTTCCAATTGAATTCATACCTTGTTGGTTCATCATATGGTGGATATATTCCGTTGCTGATTCCAATTTGTAGATAAGCAATTCGTGGTACTAGAATGGTTGCTGTTGAGCTTTTGTCTGCTTCAGCTTCTTCAAAAATAGGGTAGCTGCTGTAAACCTTTAAGAATATTTCTCTGTCTTTGGCAAATTTATCCTTGTACGTTTTGACAAAAAATCCAAGAGGAAAGTCTGATAAAATTTGTATATACTGGATATAGATTGTATCAACGAGTTCACTTTGAAATAAGAGATAGGTGGTTAATAGATCAGTTCCTTGGAAAATTATTGCTTTTGGTCCAAAATTTCCTCGATTATGTGGCTAATATTGGAACTTTTTCAACTCTGGATTCCAATTGTTTAATGTTTGAAAACATTCAACAAACATATCTGTTGTGAGTACTCAGGCTCCTTCAACGACTGCTTTTGATGGAATGCTGTTGATTCTTTCTAAATCTATTGCTTTTCCAAGTGATTTCATGTTCATAGGAATGGTTGTAGGTATAGTGAGAACAGTTTTGTATTGGGGTCTAAGTGGTGGATTCTGAAAGCTTTGTAATGATTTTTTTGCTTCTTATCTGGTGGAAAGACTTTTATGGATAATGCCACTTTTGCTAGTGATATCGCTGGCTGCTTGATGCCATTGATCATAAACTTCGGCCATAGGTCCATTGTAAATGACATAACACTTGGATTCTTGCTGATCTTGTTGTTTTTGAGATATTGTGGATGTAGATGATACTTATGTTGGAGGGATGGTTAGTGAAGAAGTGGCTATAAGTTTAGGTGGATAGTTGTCTTGAGAAATTGGTTGTTAGGTTGGTGTTTGGGAATGAGTTGCTGAAGTAGAATTGTCTTGTTCTTCTAGGTGAGTAATGGTAGTGCGAAGTCTATTGATTTCTTTTGTAACCAAGCCGGTTTGATGCTGTAAGTCTATAAGTTCTAAATCCTTAAGGGTTAGTGTTTCCTTCAACTGTTTAATGACTACCTCCATTCTCAAGTAAGTATATCTGCAAGAAGATTGTTAGTAGTTTTAATATATTGAATGGTAAAATTATACTGATGCAATTCCAACTGCCATCGACTAAGACGTCCTTGATTATAATTGGATCGAATATTGTATCTAATAAATCCACATAAATACTTGGAGTCCGTTTGAATTGTAAATTCAACCGGTAATAAATGTATGCGTCATTTTCTCAATGTTTTGGGACAGGCCAATGTTTCTTTTCCTTGTATTGGATACTTCAGTTCTGTGGGATTGAATGTACCATTTATATACTTGCAAAGTAAATACTTTTTGTGTTTGGGAGGTTGTGCCAAAAGACATCCTGCCCATGTATCTTTGCCAGCATTAATTTGTACTAATAATTTATCTTTGGGTAGATAATTATAAAGAGTCGGTAAATGCTTACAAATTTCTTTGAGTCTTTGATTGGCTTGTGTGTCGTTTAGAGTCCAGTTCCACTGAGTTTTAATACTGCATTTTAGCTGTAAAATTTTTCTTTCCTTGGCTAATTCTTTTAAAAATCCTTGATCAGATATATAATTTAATAATCCAAGAAATTGTTGCACTTGAGTTTTATTAGTTAATTGATCTGGAATAATTGTATCTTTTTCAAAATATTTGGTTGTAATTTTAGATATCCTTGACAAAATTCTATACCTAAATATTCAATAGTTTGTTGTGCAATTTTAGCTTTTCTTTTACTTAATATTAAACCTTTGTCTTTACACCGTTGTAATACGATTTTAACCTTTTTTAAATGATCATCTTTATCTTGATTAGAAAAGATAATAATATCATCTATATAAACAAAAGTAAATTATTCTAATCCTTCTAAATTATTATCCATAAATCGTTGATAAAATCTAGGAGCTTATTTTAATCCAAAAGGTAATACATTCCATTGCTAATGTTTTTGAGGAGGACAGGTGAATGCTGTTAACTCTTTTGTATTATTATAGAGTCTAAGTTGCCAGTAACCTGATTTTACATCTAATGTAGTAAACCAATTATGTCCTTTGAGTTTATTGATAATATAATCTTTTCGAGGTAATTTATATGCATCTCCTATCATTTCTTCATTTAACTTTTTATAATTTATAACCATTCTTCTTTTTCATCATTTTTGTTCAGCCGAGTTATTTACATAAAAGGCGGGTGCAAAGTGTTTACTGATGCTAGGACTAATGAGCCCTTTTTCCAAAAGTTCGGTGCATTCCAAAATAAAGTCTTTCACATCTTGTTGTGTGTAAGGAATATTATTTCGTATATTAATTTCTTGTGTAGGATCCTTAAGTTTAATTTCAATAAGCTCTTGATTTTGATTTTTAACGGGATCTAATGGATTTTCACTACAGACTTCATTAAGTAGAGTATCTATTTCTAATTGAAGTGACATATTGTTGAGAAGATAGAACTGTAAAGAATCTAATTTGGTAGTTATAATTTTAGGTTGTTGGTAATAAGTAGTATGATAGATAGGTATTTTGAGAATGATCGATTTTTGATTAATAGTCTTTATAAACGGTGTTTTTAATGTAACGTAATGTAAATATTGACAAAATGGATTATATAATTTAAGAAAATTATTTCCTACTATTAATGGTAATCCTGATTCTTGTTGATAAATTGAAGGAATAGAAAATGTATAATTTTCAATTAATATATTATTGTAATATCTAACGTACCATATAAATTTAAAACCTCCATCTGGTATTCTAATTTGTAATGGTTTTTCTTTTTTTTTCCATGTAGTTAAAAGGTGTTTAGAAGCAATGCAAATCGTTGCTCCTGTGTCAATATAGGCATTGATTTTTTTATTTTGTATAATCTCTTGTATAAAGGTGGTATTGGGATTTAATTGAGGATTCTGAGTTGTTTTCAGATTGAGATTCATGATGAGCTTCATAGTAATATATAGAGGAGATTGTAGAATCAGTATTATATTCAGATTCAATGGGTTCTAATTGATTTTGAAAAGTTATATTTAAGATATGCACATTATTTTTATATTGTTTGTCGATTTTGAAAAGTTATATTTAAGATATGCACATTATTTTTATATTGTTTGTCGATTTTTTTTGGATATTGATTTGCACAAGGACCTTCTTCTTTGCAAAGCCAACATCTACAAGTTTTCTTTTTCTGAGGACAATATTTTTGTTTTGGTTTGTACTGTCGATATTGATATTTTTTGAAATACTTTCTATAAGGTTTAGTAAATGGTTTAAAAGGTCTTTTTTCTAAATTGTCTAGATGGGTATTTTTTCCATTTACATTTGGAAGGATAATAAGGTTTTCTTCTTTTATATTTTAGATATTTTTTGGTTTTTGTTGGTTCACATCCATATTATTGTGGTAATTCAGCATTTTGGATACAACAAGGTTGTAAATTTTTATGTTTTAAGGTTTGTTTTAATTGTTTTTCTAGGCATTTTTCATATACAAATTCTTGTGTTAACAAAATAGCTCCACCTAAATTATTAGCAATGGTATGATTATCTATTTGTTCTTGAAACTGCTGTTGTATTTTAATATTTAATGGGTAGGGTAATTTTTGGATAAAAATATGGGTATATATTTCTTGTTCTGATCGTGATAGACGATAATAATATTTTCGATATTCGCAAATGTAATTTTCTAAATAACATATATCACATATACGAATATTATTAAGATGTCTTAAACCTTGACGTCTATTTATCTGTGTAGTTTCTGATTTATGTAGTAGAATATCCTTTCCTAAAAATTCTCTATAAATTTCTTGTGCAATTGCATGTAATGTTTCTATGTTAGTAGTAGCAGCTTGATAAGGGATTGAACTTTTAATTCCTATTTCAGTTTCATAAAGAAAATTTTGTACTATACCACTTGTTTTGAAAAGAAGAAAATTCCATAATGATTCTTTATCGAGAGTATCTCCAAAGGGTTATTCTACTTGCAATAATAAATGAATACGATTAGTCCAATTAAAAATTAAGTCATCATTATTAGAAGTACAATCTAGGTTAAGTATTCCTTCTTGTCCTAATGTAATTTGTTTAGGTTTGTATTCAGTAGGATATTTCCTAATTTTTGAACCTTTATAATAATAACCTTGTTGATTAAGAAAATATGGATCTTCCGTCCATTGATAATTTGTAGGTTGGAATTCCTTTTTTCGTTTATCTCCTATAATTTTATCCTTCATTGTTAATTCTCTAGTTTTACTACTTTCTGGTTTTTCGTCTTTAATAAATAATTCTTGATCAGATTCCCATCCATAAATTATTTCGTCATTTTCATTTTTAGCATCTTCCTTGTTAATAGTAGTACATAATTGTTCTGTGAGTGTTAATTTTTGTATTAAAGAAGTTAATTCAGCTAATTGTTGTTGAATATTTCGTTCTACATCTTCTAATGATTCTTGTTTATCTAAACTTTCTAGAGTTTCTAGAGTTTCCATATTAATGTCTAGTTAGTTGATGTATATGTAGAGTTGAATTGTAGAAGTCAAATTCATTACTTACAAAGCGGTAAACAATTCATATATTGTTGAGATTAGATCTAATGTTTTCAAGTTCATTAGAGTCATTATCATTAAGATTTCTAATGACATGATTAATGAGTCGATTGGAAGCTATTCGGGTTTCATTTTGATAGTATGTAACTAATTGTTGATATTCATGAATATATTGATTTAATAGGGTACAAGTGGAATAATGATTATTTAGATTTTCCATTAATTTTATTGTTTTTAATCCATTCATTGACTTTTTCTAATATAAGAATATATAGTTCTATTTTCTATGACTTTCAGAAATACTATCTTGATAAGGACTATTTGTTATATCTTCGTGACAGAGTTGAATATAATAGTCGAGTACATTTTTCATAGTTAATAATTTTGTCATTCTATCTAATTTAGTGAGATAAATTCCTTCTCCTATTTTTTGAATACATCTATTAGTAGTATTTAAATTCGCCATGGTTTTTTTGTTATACTTATGTGTACAGGCTCTGATACCACTTCGGACTTCTTCCTATTATTAATGGTAATCCTAGTTCTTGTTGATAAATTGAAGGAATAGAAAATGTATAGTTTTCAATTAATATATTATTGTAATAGGTAACTGTTGGACCCCGACCCTTTTTCTTGAAAATTTGAATAATTAAATGAAATTAAATGAGGAATTAGTAGTGTTAAATGTTTTATTTGGGTAATGTGAATTGGAGAAATTTCAATGATATTTGAGGTTAATGTATGAAATGAGTGT
>JAOTAX010022314.1:0-11999 GCA_025629825.1 Erythroxylum guanchezii
TTTATATATGGATGTATGGAATTTATAATGTATGAAAATTTATATTTCATTTCAATGTGATTTCTTTTCTTCTATGTCAAATTTTATTGTTTTCTAAACATCCTAATTGCTCAACAAAGTGATATCATTGAAAATTGCATCTCATCTTGCATATTAGTACTGCTGTCGCCTGTAACCAAATTCAAAAGAAATTACTTCCGTTAAAACAAATTAACGTAGTAGCGGTAAGCGGATATCGTTCTCACGAGGAATCTTTACGATAATGAAATTACGAATTCAAACGGAACAAGTAACGAAAGTAAAAAGGGAGGGGGGTTTGGTTCACGACAATCTAAGACAATTGTGAGAAAAATCACAAATCGAAAGCAATAATTGAATATGAAAAATCAATGAGAAACTACCTTAGTTTTCGGGTCACCAAGACTATCATGCGATTATGGATCCTCGATATAAAATTGCAATCATTAATAAACATTCATTGGGGAAGTTTTCTCTTAAGTGTAATGACAAGAAACCTGTATTCTAGCATTCTTATTAAACAACAACCTAGATACGATCTTAGGTGTAATTGAATAATAACATTACGAATCAAGAACCAATGAGCAAGCGAAATACATGTACGACATGCAATCAATCAAGAGAATATTTCCTTAGAATTTCCAACTATAACGTAGAGAAGTTATTCCTAATTGTTACTTGTGATTAGCGAAACTGAACATCATATTTCATTAATCTAGCGATTGAACAAATTAATCCCTAGTTGCTCACCTAGAAACCAACGAATTCAATTAGAAAGAGTAGATCTGAAGATATTCAGTGTTTATTAACAACATAACTTCTATTCAAAACATCTCACCATAATAACAGATAACATGGATCCCCTCAACCAAGACAATAGATTTAGCTACTCATAATATAATTGAAAACAAAAGAATTAACAAAGCTTAAGGTCTCCATCCCTGGTTCTTTACTAGAAAACGCGAAAACACTAATGGAAAAGTGCAAAAATCGTAAAAGACAGAAGAAGAAAACAACAACCACGAAAATCTCTAAAACCTAATTTCCTCTTGCGTGAATCACCTCTTCTCTCTTTTATACTTATCTTTTTCCTTATCTTTCCTTGATTCTCTTTAGATAATACATCCCCCAATTTTCGGTAGTCAATTCCCTTGAAAGATGGCAATATAATCTCTAAAGATTGTGATAAGTTAGAATTTGACTTTTAAAATTTGATCTGCAGATTTATTCCATCCTTAAGCGTGCCCACGCTTAGTCACTGAATTGCTGTTAAATTGGGAATTTCGGATTTTCTTCATTCTTTTGCATTTTTTTGATTCCATTTCTTCTCTTAGGTGTTGAAAATCATTTGTAAACAATTATAAGATAATTCCATTAATTTTGGATAATAATTTCAACAGATGAAAGATAATTAAGTATAAAGTAAGCGTAAATTGATGACTTAACAAATTCCCCCACACCAAATCTTTGTTCGCCCTCGAGCAAACATGTCAAACCACTACCCTCAATCAATTCATCCTTCATAAGATCAAATGCACACAATTCATTAACTTGGGCCAGTAAGACTTAAGTTGCAACACATATCATAATCGATTTTCTCTAATGCAAATAAACAAAGTCAATATGACATCTTTGTTCAAAAGCAAACATAAAATCAAAATGAATTCTTCTCACGGATTTCGCTCTTACACGCAAGTGTTTGAGGGCAAAGTGTTTCTCTCAAATCTCACTCTAATATATTGCACTACCATAGGCTTGCAATTTCACCAGTTATCATTCATTCAAATCACATGAGCTAATAGATCATAAGGACTTTATTCAGGGTTGTAATGAGGCTAGGTTCATAGGTAAGGGAAAGTGACAAAGGGTTAATCACAAGCATTCACAAAGTATCAAGTAAAAGGGACACGCAATTTAAAATTCTGAGATAAAAATGAATAAAAAGGACTACAACTACTCATTACTAACTAGTACCACTATATTTTTTTCTTTTTTTCTTTTTTCCCTTTTTTCTTTTCCTTTTTCCTTTTTTTTCTTTTTTTTTTTCTTTTTTTAGGTAAAAATACCTATAAAAATATCTCAGAACACAATACAAAACAAAAATGCCAAATTACTCAATGCTTCATTCAACTTGTGATAGGGTAAGGCTAATGTGGTTTTTGGGTTTTAAAATAAGGTGATTAATTGAAAAACAAGGATAAAGGCTCAAAAATGTTTACAAAGGGAAAATATTTCGATGGGTCAATTTTAAGCTAAGGGTGTAAAAACAAGGAAGGCCTTAATTATTTCTATATCCCATGTGATCAAACAAATTCAAATGATTCCATGCAAGTTCTTAAGGCAACATGAATAGAGGAGCATCATACAATTCAAACAAATAGCATGACATAAAGATGATGTCATTTAGGCTCAATTTTCGCTCACAAGTTTAATTCAAGAATTTGCTTCAATTCCACACATTACCTCATCATCAAATGTCAAAATTTTGACTAAGTCTATGAGATCAGTTATTGCAATCAATCAACATGTTTCATCTTAAAACTCACCCAGCCTAATTTAATTTCATGCATATACCCAATCTCATCCAAACTTCTATGACAAAGCTTCATAGCTCAACACGCATAACCATACACAAAAATCAATAAAACCGCACACAAAACCAAAAATATTCACACAAAAATTTCAATTTGTTCCCCCACACCTAGACCAACATTGTCCTCAATATTAAAGAAACATAAAGATAAAGAAAAAGAGTGAAAGAAAGCTTCTCTAGTTAGAAAAGCCGAAATCAAGGGGTTGGCGGATGTGGCGGTTGAAATCTTTCATACTCCCAATAGGCCATCAATTGTGCTCCAAACGGTACATTGTCCTTTCGAGCCAACTAAGATGAGTGTCTAGATCGGTGTTTTGTTGTGGATGGGTGCTAGGGTCAGCCGGTGGTACCCGGCGTCGTCTGGTTGAAGTTCTTGTTGTTGGAAAAGTAGTTGGGCTGGGAATGGTAAAAGCAAGGTGACCTTGACTAAGATCCACAATACCCATCCTGCATAAACAATCTAAATCCAACGGCTCTATACCACAAGCCACATTCATAGTAGTGTTATCAAGATCTAACACTTCCAAATTAACCGCTAATTGTGTGATTTATGACCTAAGAATTAAAAGTTTAGATTTCTTTTACAAAACGGAATGAAACTGTCATAAACCAAAAACCCAAGTTTACCAGAATATGTCTATCCATGCACCACAAGAAATAAAATTCTACCTTTGACAAAGTACCTGCAGCATCCTTTCGACTAGAAAAGTTAAATGCTAACAACCTATGGATAATTTTGAAAACAGGATTCCGAAGAAAGGAACTTTTGGAAAGGCTAGCATTATAAGGATGGGTATTAATAGGCCATTGATGCCATAACTCCGAAGCATTGAAATCTTCATAAAAATCACATTGAGCATTGATAAATAACTCAGTCTCAGTTTCAGCAGTGGAAAGAAATCCCAAGGCAACATTGAATTCAGCAATTGAAAATGCAAATTCCTTTCTCATCAATCTAAATTCAACAACCTCTTTGGTATACATATCAAAATCTTTATCACAATTGAATTGGAAGGTGTTATAAAAATCTCTGGTTAATTCAACAAAGGCAGGGCAATTTATTCAGGCAAAAGCACTCCATCTAATGGGACCCATCAATTGCATAAAAGAGTCATAAACATGCAAGGTTTCAAGTGTATCAGAAAGAAAAGACTTACATGGACAAATCTTCCGTTCACTTAGCTGTTGGAATCAGGTGGTATCTTCGGGAAGCACGAAGGAAGTACAACGCACAACTTTAGTAGTCCACTTACTTCGGTTTTCGACCTCCTTGCCTCTCCTGGTTCGTAGGCGTGTACGTGGTGCTGGAGGAAGAAACGTTGGTGCTGGAACTGGTGCAGGGGGGAGGTTCGGTGGTCTGTGAAGGGGGTTGTGGTAGGGAGACATCAGTAGCAAACCTTATGGGTGTGGGTAGCCTTCAGGAGTCACTCTTCTTCCTGGGCATTGTGCCAATTCGTGGAGGATAACCTGCAAAAGAAGAGACTAACGCAATACCAAAACCACAAAAGAGGTGGACGGTTGAGTAGGCAATGATAGATGAGAGATGCGTGAAGTTTTAGTGATTAGGTGAAATTGATGGACAAAGGTGAATGTGGGTTTAGTATCGGCAACTAGAGATTGAGGATGAGAGAAGGGATTTGAGGTAAAAACAAAGAGGGAAAATAAAAAGGGAAATAGGGGAGTGGTGGTATAGCCAAAAATTTTCATTTTTTCGTTTTTTTCGTTTTTAAATATTTTAAATGAAAAGAAAATAAAAATAAGAGAATTTAAAAGTTGTAAATTGACATTCCTAACTTCATGAAATAACATAATGAAAATAAAAACTGTTAAAGAAAAAACATAGACAAACCTGAAAAATTTACGGGTTTTCTCGAATGTGCTTCTTTAAAGTTGTTAGCTGGACCTGTGTCGTTACTTACCGGGTTAGAAATAGGTTGGAGGTACCAACTCTATTTCGTCTACTCGCTCAACCAAAGAATTTTCATAATATGGCTTAAGGTGATGTCCATTAACTTTAAATACCTTAGAGGTATCTACGCTCTGAATTTCAACCGCACCATGAGGAAAAACGTTAGTAACAATAAACGGTCCAAGCCAACGAGATTGTAATTTTTCTGGAAATAACTTAAGCTTTGAATGATAAAGAAGAACTTTTTGTCTGATGGAAAAATGTTTCCTAGAAATCATTTTATCATGGAAAGCCTTAGTTTTTTCCTTGTAAATTTTCGAATTTTCATACACCTCATTACGAATCTCTTCTAATTCTTGCAATTGCAACTTCCTACTGGTACTAACCTCCAATTCATCCATATTCAACTGCTTCACAGCCCAATAAGCTCTATGCTCAATTTCCACAGGTAAATGACAAGGCTTACCGAAAACTAACCTGTAAGGCGACATGCCTATAGGAGTTTTGTACGCAGTTCAGTATGCCTATAAAGCATCGTCTAATCGTAGACTCCAATCCTTTCGGTTCGAATTTACCACTTTTTCTAGTATGGACTTGATCTCTTTATTGGATACCTCAGCTTGCCCACTTGTCTGCGGATGGTAGGCGGTAGAGACTCGGTGTGTAATACCACATCTTTTTATCAACGCTTCAAAAATCTTGTTGCAAAAATGGGTCCCTCGATCACTAATGATAGCTCGAGACATTCCAAACCTGACAAAAATATTTGATTTAACAAAATCAATCACGGTTTTAGCATCATCAGATATAGTAGCCTTAGCTTCAACCCATTTTGAAACGTAGTCTACTGCTAACAAAATTTAATTCTTACCAAAAGAGGAAGGGAAAGGACCCATAAAGTCTATTCCCCAAACATCAAAAATCTCACATACTAGAATGTTCGTTAGTGGCATTTGATTCTTTGATCCCAAGTTACCTATTCTTTGACAACGATCGCAAGACTTGCAAAACATGTAAGAGTCATAAAATAATATAGGCCAAAATAGTCCACATTTCAAAATTTTGCAAGCAATTCTTTTGGGACCAAAATGTCCCCCACATACAGATGAATGACAAAAATCCAAAATAGACGAAATTTCATCATTTGTGACGCATCTCCTAACAATTTGGTCAGAACAAAATTTCTAAAGGTGAGGTTCATCCCAAACATAATATCTACCCTCTCGCTTGATTTTATCTCTCTCAGCTCTAGATAGATCATTAGGTAAAGACTTAGTTACTAAAAAGTTCATTATGTCCGCATACCAAGGGATTACCTGTTGAATTGCGAAAAGGCTCTCATCCGGAAACTTGTCGTGAAGAACATCAGGCGTGGTACTCAATGTGATCCTACTTAAGTGATCGGCCACCAGATTTTCTGCTCTTTTCTTGTCGCGAATTTCCACATCAAATTCTTGGATCAGTAATATCTATCGAATTAATCTTGGTTTAGCTTCTTTCTTGTTTACCAAATACTTCAGAGTTGCATGGTTAGAGTAGATGATCACTTTCGTCCCCAACAGGTATGACCAAAACTTTTCCAACCCAAAGATGACCGCTAAAAACTCCTTCTCCGTTGTAAAATAATTTTTCTGGGCATTATTAAGTGTCATAGAAGTATAATAAATAACATGAGGTACCTTGTCCACTTTTTGACCCAACACAAGGCCAACTGCATAATCCGACACGTCGCACATCAACTTGAAGGGTATGTCCCATCATGGTGGTTGAATAATCGGTGCTGTAGTGAGTCGCTCCTTCAGCTCATCAAACGCACTTCTATATGGCTCGTCAAAATTAAATTTCTCATCTTTTTGGAGCAATCTACACATAGGTTGCGCAATTTTGGAGAAGTCCTTGATAAATTGGCGATAAAATCCTGTATGACCAAGAAAAGAAAGAACTTCCCACATATTTGCAGGGTAAGATAAAGATCGAATAACATCTATCTTAGCCCTATCGTCTTCAATTCCTTTTGAAGAAACAGTATGGCCCAAAATAATGCCTTGATCAACCATGAAATGACATTTTTCGTAATTGAAAACCAAATTAGTTTCAATGCAACGTTTTAGCACTTTTTCAAGGTTAATAATGCATGTTTCAAAAGACTCCCCATATACCGTGAAATCATCCATAAAAATTTCCATGCAATTTTCCACAAGATTGGAAAAAATACTTTCCATACACTGTTGGAATGTCGCGGGTGTGTTACACAATCCAAATGGCATTCTTCGGTAAGCAAAGGTGCCGAATGGACATGTGAAGGTTGTCTTCTCCTGATTCTTAGGTGCCACCAAAATCTAATGATATCCTGAATAGCAATCTAAACAACAATAATGAGATTTTCCCGCAAGTCTTTCAAGCATTTGATCAATAAATGGAAACGGAAAGTGATCTTTTCTAATAACTGAATTAAGCTTCCTATAATCTATGAATACCCCTCCAACCATTTTGGACACGAGTCGATATAAACTCACCATTGCTATTTTTAATTACAGTTACACCAGTTTTCTTTGGAACTACCTAGACCGGACTTACCCACTTACTATCCAAAATCAGATAAATGATGCCCGCTTCAAGAAGCTTCAAAATCTCTTTCTTCACCACTTCCATCATGGGTGGGTTTAGACGACGTTGTGGTTGCCTCACCTCCTTCGCTTCATCTTCCATCAAAATTCGGTGCATGTAGATGGTGGGACTAATTCCCTTCAAATCAACTACCATCTAATCGAAAGCTTCTTTATTCTCATTTAAAACATTAAAAACTGGCTTTCCTGCACATCCGAAAGTTGATTAGAAACAATAAGAGGCAATGTATCTTTCTCACCTAAAAAGGTGTATTTTAGATGACTAGGTAAGCTCTTTAATTCAAGTGTTGGTGGGTTATTTAACAATGGCAACAATTTATCCACCCTCTTGAATGTTTCCACGAACGTGAGCTGATGAAGAGGTTCGGTTATCTCCAAGCAAGATGACGTCTTATGTGATGCAGCTGGTGGTTCACTAGCTAACGTCAATTCTTCCCTATCTTACCAATGAGATGTGTTTTCCTATTGTCCATTAAAGAATAACAATTCCTCATCTCCTTGCGAAGTTAACGTCTTCTCCCTTTGTTCACCAAATAACGCAGGTTCCTCACTTCCTTGCCACTGTGTTGCCTTTTCCATTACCAAAATCAATTCAACGTCATCTTTGTCTTCCACAATCCAATTCTCCTGCATCCATGTATCAATAAAATCTACAAAAACAATAGATTGTTCATCATCTGCAATTTTCATGGTATTATAAATATTGAACTTAATTAAGTCACCATTAAATTCCATAGTTAAAGATCCATCATGCACAATCCAATTCTCCTGTATCCATGTATCAATAAAATCTACAAAAACAATAGATTGTTCATCATCTGCAATTTTCATGGTATTATAAATATTGAACTTAATTAAGTCACCATTAAATTCCATAGTTAAAGATCCATCATGAGCATCTATTTTGGTTCTAGTCTTTTTAAAAAACGACATTCCGAATAAAATTGGAGTGGAAGAAGATGTGTTATCCGTGCCCATCTGCAAAATATAAAAATTAGCCAGAAAAAGCATGTTTCCTACTTGAACCAATATGTCTTTTAACACACCTTTCGGATAAGCAATTAAGCAATCCGCTAATTGAATCACTACGTTAGTTTCTTTAAGAGGTCCTACATTCAAAGATTTACACACATCGTATGGCATAACATTTATGGATGCACCTAAATCTAACATAGCTCTTTGAATCCGCAAATTACCAATTTGGCACAGGATAGTAAACATACCTAGATCTTGACATTTCGGTGGAAGCTTTTTCTTTTGTAAAATTGCTGAAACGTTTTCTCCCAATTGGACTTTCTCATCGAATTTCAATTTCCTCTTTGACGTATAAAGCTCCTTAAGGAATTTAGCATATCGTGGAATCTGTTTAATTGCATTAAGGAGAGGGATATTTACCTGAACCTTTCGGAAAGTCTCCAAATTTTCCTTTTCTTGTTCTTCCTTCTTTGCTTTTATGAATCGACTCGAAAAAGGAGGTGGAAGCACCTTGTTTTGTACCCCTTTTTGCGTCAATTCAGGTGAGGAATGTGCTGTGTGCGTGATTTCTTCCTCTACTTATCTTTTGGAGTTTTCCGGAAGTGGTTCCTGTAGTTCCTTACCATTTCACAATGTGATAGCCTTCACACTTTATCTAGGATTAACCTCCGGTTGTGCTGGAAAATTTCTAGAATTTAATTCTTCCATTCGATTGATGGTAGCTGTAATTTGACTTAACTGGTTTTCAAAATTTTTTGTTGATTTTCCAAATTTCAGATACTTGCTTTAGTCTTCCGCTGAAATATCAAAGTGTTAGTGGTCAAAGTTTGCACTATATCTTCCAAAGAAGACTTACCTTCGGCATTTGATGTTATATTTAGATTTTGACGTGGCACATATGGTTGTCTATACGGTTGAAAATTCGTGGTTGCTTGTTGTCCCTGAGGATTCCTATATCACAAATTCGGGTGATCACGCCACCCCGGATTGTAGGTGTTGGAAAATGGGTCGTACTTCCTTTGATTTGGCCCAGCAAATCCTCCCACGACATTCACCTGTTCTGTGTTTTCATCCTGTAAAATCGGATATAAATCAGTAGAATGTGCTAACATTGAGCATATACCACATATCTTAGCTTCTTCTTTCCTCGTGACCGCTAATTGTCGCACCAAAAAAGTGAGGTCATCCAATCTCTTTTCCAATGAGGTTGTACTAACTTCATTCATGCCCTTTGACCTATGCCCAGTATGGATTCCAAATTGTTGCATATTGGAGGCCATGTTCGCAATCAATTCTCTTGCGGCCGCTGGTGTTTTATCAACTAAGGCACCACCGCTTGCAGTGTTGATCATGCTCCTATCAGAAAGCAAGAGTCCTTCGTAGAAATATTGAATTAATAACTGTTCGGTTATCTGGTGGTATGGACAACCAGCGCATAGTTTCTTGAATCTCTCCCAATATTCATAGAGTGTTTCTCCCGTGTGTTGACGAATTCCGTAAATCTCTTTCCGAATATTAGCTGCTCTCGATGCTAGAAAATACTTTTCAAAGAAAAGCCTCTTCATTTCAGCCCACGTTTGCACGTTTTCTCCGGTTGAATAGTATAGCCAATCTTGCGCATCGTCTTTAAGGGAAAACGGGAAGGCTCTTAGCTTAATTTGCTCTTCTGTCAAATTCGTCGGCTTCATGCCCATGCAAACTACCTCGAATTCCTTCAAGTGTTTGTATGGATCTTCTCCTGGTAAACCCCTAAAAATAGGAAATAAATGAATCAACCCAGATTTTAATTCAAAAGTATTGTTATCACCTAAATTTGGGAAGTTGATGCAGCGTGGCTATTGCGCGTTCGTTGGCGCAGCTAGTTCGCGAAGGGTGCGGTTTGCGGCTATTCTATCCATTCTCTGCGTCTCTTTTTGTTGTTTGGTCTGTTTCTGCAGTCTTTTCGTTGTCTTTTCAATCTCAGGATTGTGCTGTAAATTATCTGATTGGTTTGAACATGTAACGTATATAAACCGTCAAAATTCCCCGGCAACGGTGCCAAAATTTGGTACTGTTATTTCTTGCAACCAGATTCAAAAGAAATCACTTCTGTTAAAACAAATTAATGTAGTAGCGGTAAGTGGATATCGTTCCCACGAGAAATCTTCACGATAATTAAATTACGAATTCAAATGGAACAAGTAAAGAAAGTAAAGGGGGGTTTGGTTCATTGCAATCTAAGAAAATTGTGAGAAAAATCACAAATCGAAAGCAATAATTGAATCTGAAAAATCAATGAGAAAATAGCTTGATTTTTGGGTCACCGATGCTATCATACGATTATGGATCTTCGATATAAAATTGCAATCATTAACAAACATTCATTGGGAAAGTTTTCTTTTAAGTGTAATGACTAGAAACATGTATCCTAGCATTTTTATTAAACAATAACCTAGATATGACCGTAAGTGTAATTGAATAATAGCATTACTAATCAAGAACCAATGAGCAAGCGAAATACATGTACGACATGCAATCAATCAAGCAAATATCTCCTTAGAATTTCTGACTCTAACGTAGAGAAGTTAATCCTAATTGCTATTTGTGATTAGCAAAACTAAACGTCATATTTTGTTAATATAGCGATTGAACAAATTAATCCCTAGTTGCACACCTAGAAACCAACGAATTCAATTAGAAAGAGTAGATCTGAAGATATTCAATGTTTATTAACAACATAAATTCTATTCAAAACATCTCACCATAATAACAGATAACATGGATCCCCTCAACCAAGACAATAGATTTAGCTACTCATAATATAATTGAAAACAAAAGAATTAACAAAGCTTAAGGTCTCCGTCCTTGGTTCTTTACTGGAAAACACGAAAACACTAATGGAAAAGTGCAGAAACCGTAAAAGACAGAAGAAGAAAACAGTAGCCACGAAAATCTCTAAAACCTAATCTCCTCTTGCGCGAATCACCTCATCCCTCTTTTATGCTTATCTTTTTCCTTATCTTTCCTTGATTCTCTCTTCAGATAATGCATCCCCCAATTTTCGGCAGTCAATCCCCTTGAAAGATGGCAATATAATCTTTAAAGATTGTGATAAGTTTGAATTTGACTTTTGAAATTTGATCTGCAGATTTATTCCATCCTTAGGCGTGCCCACGCTTAGTCACTGAATTGCTGTCAAATTGGGAATTTCGGATTTTCTTCATTTTTTTGCATCTTTTTTATTCCATTTCATCTCTAAGGTGTTGAAAATCATTTGTAAACAATTATAAGATAATTCCATTAATTTTGGATAATAATTTCAACACATTAAAGGTAATTAAGTATAAAGTAAGCGCAAATTGATGACTTAACACATATCATATATACAAGTAGCATTATCTCTTTTAAGGAAAAGTAATAAAGTGATTGACACAAAGTATAATCTAAAATGTGTCAAATGATAACACAAAGTATAATCCAAAATATATTTTCAGAGTAAAATCCATGGCTATTGGTTTAACACAAAGTATAATCCAAAAGATAAACTAAGGCTAAATATGTTTAACTGTTTAGAAGATCAATGTCTTTGCTACTGCTCCTAATTGTTGCTTTCCTTTCAATTATTGTAGCTTGTAACTATCTTGATGTATATATTAGATTTACCTTTGAACCTAAGACCTCTAGGTTCAAAGACAATTTGAAAGATGCAGAATCTTTATGTTCAAAATTTTATGTAGGATTGGCAACCTATAGACCAACCTTTAAAACACATGTTGATATGAACAATGTAGGATCTTCATGTACAAAATTAATCTCCATATTGTTAAACTTACATTTATGCTCTGTTGACTGGACATACATTCCTAATTAATTGATATGGTACTATTAATACGAGTCT
>JAOTAX010022322.1:0-11999 GCA_025629825.1 Erythroxylum guanchezii
GCATTTTGCAGTATCAATTGTCCTTATGAAAATTATAGATAAATTAATATCAAATTATGACAATTTACTGACAAATTACAAATTATACGAGCTCATTATAAGGAACCAATTTAAGCACAAAAGTCATCAATTAGGAGTTAAAGCGTGCATAAACCGTTATGAAAATGCAGCCAATTTATAATATAAACTTGGCTCAATCAACAACCGAGCCTTCTGAACCAATTACATCTTAGTTTCCCAATAATACTACTAAACATGAGTCATCCCGTGTCCCAGTCAGTGATACTCAAATGTATACAAGGAGAAAGGTTGTTTTAGAACTGTCACAAGTCCAAGAATCCAACTCAGACTCTAGAAATGAAATCATAGTAAGATCTTACTCTCCTTTACATACTCAATTTTTTGAACGAACCGATTGTTATTAGAAAAGGTGTAAGAGAATGCACTAAGTGACTACTCTATCCTCTATCTCACCATATCTCTCGTAAGCGCCTATCATCAGCCTACCAAAAATTCATTATAAGTTTAAATACCATTACTATCCCTAACATAATTTTTAAGGCATTGTCAAAAAAGGAATGGAGGGATGCTACGAGGGAGGAGATGAGTGCATTCGAAAAGAATAGAACATGAGAGATTGTTGATAAACCAAAAGGGAAAAACATTGTTGACTGTAAGTGGATTTTCATACCAAAATATAAGGCTAATGGATCTCTTGAGAGATATAAAGCCAGATTAGTGGCCAAAGGGTAGATGCAGACTTACGGGATTAACTATTAGGAGACTTTTGCTCCATATGCAAAAATGAATACCGTGAGACTTTTGTTATCATTAGCTGCCTACTTTAAATGGAAACTCCTATAATATGATTTTAAGAACGCATTTGTCTATGGAGACTTAGATGAAGAAATCTACATGAACATCCCACCAAGAATTGAGGGGACATCCCACCAGGATTTGAGGGGGTCATTAGCAACAAAGTATGCAAGTTGAGGAAGGCCCTTTATGGGTTAAAACAATCTCCTAGAGCGTGGTTTGGGAGATTTTCAAAAGTCATGAGGGAGCCTGGGTATAAACAAAGCCAAGGTGACCACCTTTTCATTAAACATTTAGCTACAGGGGGAGTTACTGCTCTTCTAATTTATGTAGATGACATTATAGTGATTGGAATGATGAGAAAGAGAAGCATGAATTGAAGCGAAGACTAGTAAAAGAGTTTAAGATAAAGGAATTGGGGAAACTAAAGTACTTCCTTAGTATTGAGGTGGCATATTCTACCCAAGGGATTTTCATATCCCAATAAAAGTATATGTCTGATTTATTGGCAGAAATAGGAAAGATTAGGTGTAATCTAATCTTTACACCTATGGATCCAAACCATAAGTTGGGAGAAGATAAAGAAGAATCAGCTGTTGATAAAAGGATGTAGCAAAATTTGGTTAGCCGACTTATATATCTTGCTCACTCTCAGCCAGACATAGCTTACTTAGTGAGTGTAATCAGTCAATTCATGCATGATCCAAGAAAATCATCTTTAAGCTGCTTATTAAGTGCTACATTACTTGAAAGGCAATCCAGGGAAAGGAATTTTGTTCAGAAAAAACAATACGTTGCTCTAAAAGCCTACACCGACGTTGACTATGCAAGTTCTCTAGTGGATAAAAGATCTGCTATAGGGTGCTGCACTTTTCTTGGAGGTAATTTGGTAAAGTGGAGGAGCAAGAAACATAATATGCTGGCAAGGTCATCTACATAATCAGAATTAGGACTATTGCTTAAGGATTGTGTGAAGTACTATGGTTGAATATTATTTTAGTTGATTTGAAAGTCAAATGGGACTGCCCTATGAAACTTTATTGTGACAATAAGTCAACCATCAATATTGTTCATAATCCTATACAACATGATAGGACAAAACATATTAAAATTGATAGACATTTCATTAAAGAAAAATTGCAAGAGGGTTTAGCATGTATGCCATATGTTCCATCAGATCATCAAGTAGCTGATATTCTAACAAAGGGGTTAAACAATTTGAGTTTTTGTGATCTTGTATTTAAGATGGGAATGGAAGACATTTATTCCTCAACTTAAGGGTGAGTGTTGAGATATACATTATTTGTAAATAGATTAGAAGAATAAGTTTAAAATCCTTGATTTAAGGGGTTTAGTCAGATAGTCTGTCTAATCTAGGATCTGATATAGTTTCCTATTTTATCTCTTGTAATTTCCCATATAATATTGTATACTATCTATTCAAAGAATATAGATTATATAAGTATTCTTTTCCACAATTTTCTATCACACAAATTGGTTATACCAGAAACTTATTTAGTGAGTCTGTTTCTGAAAGGGTTAAAGCTGGAAATAGAATATCCAATTTAGTTGTTCAATCCTAGAACCTTACAGTATGTGTATGAAGCAATCAAAAAATAAGAACTAGTATTCCAACATTGTATGGGAGCATATAAAGGATAATGGGGAAGATTGCAAACATCAGAAGGAGGAGGTGCTATTGTTACCAAAAATCAACAAAGGTTTTTACCCAAACTAACAGTGATGAATTCTAAAGTTAAAAATATAAAGGCTACTAGCAACAAGGAGATTGATGAATGTAGAACCAAATGTTTATGTTTTTTGGTGTGATGATAAATTTAATCCTAGACATAAATGCAAAAAATGTCAATTCCAGATGTATGTAGAGCAAGAAAATGATGAAGATGTGCAGGAGGATGACAAAGTTATAGACTCTTCTCATGTTATACCAATGCAGGCTATGATAGGTATAAGCGAGCTATAGTATAAGCAGATGAAAGTGAAGGGCATTTTTAATTGAAAAATAGTACACATATTGGTAGATGGAGGAAGTACACACGATTTTATTGATGAGTCATTGGTTAAAAAAGGAGAGGGAAATATAGATAATATTGAACTGATGATGATTATAGTGGTGGAGGATTAAAATTTTGGTGTACTCAAGTTTATAGGAATATGTTATGGATGATAAATATCATTCTTTTCATTCTAATATTGGAGCAAATTACACAGTATTGGAGGTACAATGGTTGGACACTTTAAATGATGTAGTGTTCAATTTCAAATAAGGCACTATGTTGTTTAATTGGAGGGGTAAACAAGTGACATTGTGTGCTAGTTCAAAAGACAAAAATAGATGGATGATAAGTGAGCAAGCAAATAGAAAGAAAAAGTAAATGTGATTATTGTATGTCAATTTTTATTGTTGAGTCAAGAAGAATCAAACAAATGGGGCATTCAATTAATTGAGCAGTACTGAACATGGCTGAGATGAGTTTAGGTAAGGTGGAAATGTCAGAGGACTCAAAATTACGCTATAAATTTTTACAACAATATGCAGATGTCTTTGAAGAACTAATAGGATTGCCACCAAAGAGTAAGCATGATCATCACATATTATTGAAACAAGGGTCTGAGGCTATGAATAAGAGACCATATCGATAAGTGGGAGTACCAAAAAGGGACATTAAAGAATTGGTGTAGGATATGTTAAAACAAGGGATCATTCAAGAAAGTGTCAGCCCCATTTCATCACCAATGATATTAGTTAAAAAAAAAAAAAGGACAACTCATGAAGGTTATGTGTTAATTATAGGGCTCTTAATCACTACACCATTAAAGAAAATTTTCGTATTCCACTTATAGAAGAACGGAATTAACTATTTTCTCTTATGTTCTTTTCTCTCTCTATTTATCTTCTTGTTCAACTATTGGAATTCTTGTAATTTGATAACAACTATTTCATCTCAAAGGTCAGAATCCCATTATACACAGTTTAAATCCTATCAAAATATATAGAGAGGAACCAGTGGAAGTTCCAAAACAAAGAACATTCTAAGGAAGTGATACAAATAATTTTACAGAAGGTAAAGGAATAACTTTTATGTTGGCAAATAGAAAATACTTATATGAGAAGTAGATTTGAGTTTTAGCTTCTACCTAGACTGAGTTAGATCCTGCATGTAAACTTTTGTGAGATCCTCAAGCTGCTTGATCTAGAAAATATGGAACAACGCTTAAAGGAATCTTGAGTAAAAAGAGATACATCCAGATTGAAATTTCTCACCTTTGGCTTATTGGTTACAAGCTAAGAAGATAATTGTCTCTAAAATCTCTCTATTTTCCCAGCCCTAATTGGTAAAGAATTGACACCTCAATTATGTTAGAAAGTAAACTTGTCTTTGTAGTTGACTGGTCAAAATAAACAAGCAAAATTGGTTTTTACTACCTTTGGACAGCTTCATTGAAGCTATCCATATAGTTGATAGTCGGTGAAGGTGGACAGCTTCATTAAAGCTATCCACATAAGCTATCCTTGTAGAACTCCGTATATATATGGCCATTACTTTGTATTGTACAAAAATCAAGAAGAAAGGTGAAAAAGAGAGGTTGTGTAGTGTGTGAAATCTTTGTAAAATTCTCAACTCCAACGAGTTGTGTAGTAGGAAGTGATCAATAAAATGAGTGAGTATTTTGATAAACAATTTTATTTCTAGGCAATCTAATCACCAACATCTGGAATTAGAGCTAGTTTGTATCAAGATGGCAGCAAGTTTAAGTTCGGTTGCAAATTAGGATCCACAAGTACAAATAGTTATCTTCAAGTTCGATGGTAGATCAAATTTTACTATGTGAAAACACTTGATGGAGCTATGTTTAAAGACCAGTGGTTATGGAGAAATAGTAGAGAAAGGTTTTGTTGAACTAAAAAAAGAAGAGAAAGGGAAAGAAGATCAACAATAAGTAGAGAAAGATTGTTTATGTAACACACCACTACTATAGAGTATCTACTCAAACATCCAGAGGACATTCAAGAACATACCCTATGAAAATGGCTTATTAGAACAATCATATTCACTATTATGGCATCATACAGAACATAAGTAATCATAAGTTCAACATTTCTCATTTCATTTCACAAACATCATTTACATTGTCATTACATGTCATAATCCATATATTTACATTACAAAAACATCTGAGAGTTTATTGTTCTTTACAAAATATCTAACATGAAATGAGATGCTAACAGAGACAATCTATCTAAACTCCTCAGACTTCAGCTAACCAGATCTTTGAGCCATTCTTGATCCTAGAATTGATGATACTAGACTGCTACTAGATTGCCTTGGAAGCTAGGTCTCCTCAGTACCTAAAAAACAACGTTGCAATTTTGATAAGTTTTGCAAACTCAGTAAGTGAACCATCATTAATGTGCTTACTCAAGTCAAAATGCAACATCACAAGTATACAACCAAATTTACAAGTATATCACATTAGCTTAAATCAATTCCTTTACAGTTTGTATACCAAATCACACTATACATCATATCTCAATAAGCACATTATAATACAAACATACCATATAATCTTTTCAAAACAATCCAGTCTTTCACCTCAATCATTCATATAATCAACATGTATACAAGTATCGCATATCACTATATTGACACAATTTAATACTTTTTTCACAATCATTCACATGTACACAAACATAACATAACATTATATCAACTCAATTTAGTCATTCTTTACAATGATTCACATGATACATGTAAAGATATATATGCAATGCACATGAGACTCCACTTTTATTTTTATTTTGTTGTGACCGAGCGCCTATTTAACTGTCCCATATCTATTGTGGATACCAGGCTCATTTTAGATAATGTCCCGTACCCATTGTGGATACTGAGCTTATTAATCGTTAAGTATGTGGCTCTGTGTGCACACGTTTTAGCTTTAAGCTCTTTTTCACTTTGGTCACTCCGATCATAACTCCTTTATCTAATCATGCATATCAATGTAATAAAAATGCATCAAACCACATATTATGCTATCAATAACTCTCATTCAGTATGCACAGTCATATGGCACATTCATCAGATCTAAGTCCAACATTCAACATGTAGTTGAGAACACAATTTCCATATTCACATTCAATTTACAAACACTTCCAATACAGTGCTGAATATCAAACTCCTTAGACCATCAATGTCCGGAATTAACACAATCATATCAGTAACAGTTCAATATCTAACATTTAATTAAGAACAATTCAAATATAGTGAGTAAACATCTAGGTTAACTCACAGTATGCTCCAGATAGCTATTGCCTTGACGAGCTGACAATGTCTAGAAGCTGTCGGTCAATTTGTGCTTCTAAATCATGCAATACACACATATGTACACATTACTAACTTGTTTAATCAAATAAGTACTTAATCATACATATGTATATGTGTTATGTTCAATGCATACTCAATTGACTTTCCTGGGTATGTATTCTTATACATAGATCTTAACTATTCAATTTGTGCTTATACACCCTAAGACCATTCAAACATTATATTCTGTATACTACCATTTTGCAATCAGCTTTGTACCTTCAAGTTAGCTTGATTTTGTACCTTTAAGTTAGCTTGATTTACTACAAATTCATCAACCATACTTTACACTTATCCTTGAACAATTTCATGATAAAAAAGTCTCTCATAATCCACACACAATTGTTACTTTAAATATGGAATTTCAGCAACTAGATCTATACATTCACCAAACCTTTTCCAGCAATATGTATTCACACATTTACCCAATTCTCATTCATAATTACCCCATGTTCTTCAATGCTTATTCATCCATACCTTATACACATTGCTCATGTCCTTAAGATTGTGTTTGCATTAAAAGAACTCATTTATTCCTTAAACAAATCATAATTTCCATATTTGAACTCAACCATATCAAAATAATCTATTCTTTAGGTTATGACATCAATTAATTACATAAACTTATCAAGCTCTTAACCAATTAATCAAGCAACAATCTAGGCTCATTCCTAGCCATAATCAAGTCCAAATATACTAATTTAGAGTGAAATTTCTCATCTCGTTCGACATGTACACAAGGCTGAAATTAAAATTCCAGAATTTGTCATCATCACTAATCTATGTAACTTTACTACCTTCAATAATTCACGAATTTTACAGATTAAAGACATCACTAACACCTGAAATTTTCCAGATTTCATGTCTTTTAAGGTTACTTCATCTCAGGTTAATTTAACTTCTATATTGGTTACACTAAGGCTTATAAAACTCTACCCACTTATATCATTAACACTCACTTTTTACAAACACACCTCCAGCTCTAATTTTCCATATTCAAAAAACACCTTAATAATGCCTATCTTTAGCATGAATTCCTCATCAGTTATACTTCAAATCCCAAATTAAATCATCCATACAACAGCCCCTATAAGCTACTATTTTCGTACATGCAAAAACAGAATAGAAAAGGAGCTAAGTTCATGCAGAAATTTCCAACACAATTCATCATCAATATCATATACAATTCATCCCAATTTCATCATCACAAATTCTCTATTATAATATGCCATAAATACCAATCTTTTACTTACTTGTCTAGCTCAAATTTCAGCTCAAAGATCAATCTAATTCAGTTCTCCATGTATGCAAAAATCATCACGAATTCAAGGTACCAGCAAGTTGGTTTTCAGCTAGAACAAATGACAACAATAATCTAATTCTTTAACCATCTTGTGAAGGGTAAAAGCATGGATTATTAGCGTAGAAATTGGACACAAACGTAGAAAAAATACAGGGAGAGTTTCAGTGGTTTAACAAGAAGAAAGAAGAAGAAATGAGCATAACTAAAATCACTCATGCAGACACTTAACACCTTGGATGCTAGGTGCCTCCATATTACTATAACATATGTCCCTAAGCATGTTCTCCATTTGTCCTGCTTATTTGTTGCCAAATGTCACCATTAAGCTAGACCATTTGTCACCCACTGATTGCTACCATTTGTTAATTAATTAGCTATTGCCATTTGTCACTTAATCCATGCCAAATGTCACTAATTCATAGGCTTAGTTATCATAATTTTCAATGTGTCAATTTGTCTTACCACTTGGCATTTTTCCAAGACCAAATGTAAATTTTAATTCATCAATTTTCCAATTGTAACAATAAATTCCAAGTTTACTAATTGTAATCCACCAAACCAAAATTCAAGACATAAACAATACACAATTCACATCATGATCATTTTAAACCTTTCATACTCCTTATTATGTCAATTGACTGCATATATTATCTTTGCAACGTGTACTAATTCATAATTCATGTATTATGCTAACGATATGCATGTGAAATAAATGCAATTCATGAATTCTCAATGATATTGTCATGCGCAATATTCTAGGGTTCTAACTGTTAATATAGAAAAATCAGCTATATAGTTTACTAAATGAGAGAAAAAAAATTTTTATCTATCAATCTGTGGAGCTGCCTATTCTTGAGAAAATATTCCATGCTAAAACAGCAAAGGAAGCTTGGAAAATTTTTATTAAGACATATGAAGGTACTGATTCAATCAAACGAACGAGATTGTAGGGCCTAAAGCGACAATTAAGCTAATGGAACAAGGCAAGGATAAAAGTATTCGTGATTATTTTTCACAAATGGATAAATTAGTCAATGATTTGAAGAACAATGGTGATATCATAATTAAAAAAGAATTCATAGAGAAAAGTATGCATACATTCACAACTCGATTTGGTTACATGGTAGCAGCTATTAAAGAGTCAAAAGATCTTAACGCAATGACGTTGAATGATTTGCAAGCATCTTTGGAGTCATGTGAAATGTGGATGAATGAAAGGTCAAGTGGCATAATTAAGCAAGCATTAAAAGCTCAAGAAAATGTGATAAATGAACGACCAGTGCAAAGAAAGGTGAATTAAAATAAAAAAAAAGTCAGAATTTCAAAAGAAGAGGAAGGATTTTTTGAACTAACTCAAGCCAAGACATAAGAGGTAATGACTCTTTTCAAAATAATTCTAATATTCAATGTTATAAATGCAAGAAATTTGGATATTTTCAGTCTAAATGCAAATCTCATATTCAGTGCCATAACTGTAATAAGTATGGTCACTATAGTCGAGAATGTCGTGCCAAAGCATTGAATATTAGGAAGAGTCAGGCTCGAGTTCCAAAAAGAGAAGATAATATACAGACAATTCTTATAACCAATCATACAATTTTTTATAAGAATGACAATCAGTGGTTATTAGATACAGGTTGCAGTTATCATCTAAATAGGAAGAAAGACTTATTTTCTGATTTAGATGAAAGCTTCCAAACCACTGTTAAGCTTAGTGACAATATCAAACTTGAAGTCATGGGAAAAGGAAAGATTTCCATCAGATTGAATAATGGATCTTTAAATTATATATCTGATGTATTTTATGCAATTGATATATGCCAAAATATCTTGAGTGTGGAATAACTAGCTATGAAAGGCTATGATTTGCACTTCAACAAGAGAGGTTGCACTATAAATGATGTGGAGATGGGCCTAATAGTCAAGATAAACATGTCAAGAAGCCAACTATTTTCGATGAATATAAAGTATGATGTTCCTTTATGATGTAATACCACAATTGCTGATGATAATTGGCTCTCGCAAATACAACTTGGGCATTTCAATTTCGAAAGCATCAAGTTCCTTACAAATAAAAAATGGGTTACAAGCTTGCTTGTTATCAAAGTTCCTGAACAACTATGTGAAAATTGTGTGGTAGGAAAAAAGCATCATGATCCTTTTCCTAAAGGACTTGCATGGAGAGCTACAAAAACACTTAAGGTGGTGCACTCTGGTTTATTCTATGTGGATGTCCCATCCAATGGAGGTAACAAATACTTTATTACTTTCATTGATGACTTTAATAGAAAGATTGATGACTTTAATAGAAAGACATGGGTTTATTTCCTTTAAAAAAATTATGCTTGTGATACGCTTAAGAGTTTTATGGCATATGTTGAAAGACGAAGTGGTTTTACTTTGAAAACCTTGAGAATTGATAGGGGAAAATAGTACATTATCTATGATGATTTCTTGAGGAAGTATGTATGGTGTTAAGTACCAAGTAACTGTAAGATAAACTCCTCGAAAAAATGGAGTGGCAGAAAGAAAGAACAGGACTATTATGGATATAGTAAAAAGCATGCTACATTGCAAGAAATTACCTAAATGCTTTTGGGCTGAAGCAGTGGCTTGTGCAATCTACATCTTGAATAGATGTCCTGTCAAAAGTGTACGTGATAAAACTATATAAGAAGCTTGGAGTGGGAAAAAGCCTAATCTTAGTCACTTAAAAGTCTTTGATTGCGTTGCCTATGCACATGCTCCAAATGAACTAAAGAAGAAGTTGGATGACAAGACAGAAAATGCATTTTTTTTAGTATAGTGAAGAAACTAAAGGCTACAAGTTATACAACCCAAAAAGCCAAAAGATAATCATCAGTCGGGATGTTACCTTTGATGAAGATGGAGTGTGGGATTGGTCAGAAAAAGAAAAAGAGTTACTGCTTGTACCAGTAATTATAAATGAAGTAGAGCGAGATAATAAAGTTGATAAGCCACCAGCAAGCATTGTAGGTCCAAGTGAAACAACATTTGATACACCATCTCATAGATATCCACAACGAGAGCAATGTTCGCCTGCCCACTTACAAGATTTTGAAGTTGGTAGAGATGATGATCTTGATGATAGGGAGGAAGATGTTACTTACTATACCTTATTTGTTGATTATAATCTGTGATATATGAAGAAGCAGCCAATGGTGATTGTTGGATTAAAGCAATAAATGAAGAGATTCAAGCAATTGAAAAGAATAATACATGGGAGTTAACTACGCTTCTAAATGGAAAAAAGCCTATTGGTGTTAAATGGGTGTATAAGACAAAGTTCAAGCCAAATGGAGAGACAGAATGTTTTAAGGCACAATTAGTGACAAAAGGGTATAAACAAAAACCAGGAATTGATTGCTTTGAAGTATTTGCTCCAGTTGTTAGATCAGACATGGTACACATGATTCTTTTTCTTGCTGCCCAAAAGCAATGGAAAATATTTCAATGGATGCCACTTAAATGGTGTACTTGAAGAAGAAGTTTACATAGAGAAACCATTAGGTTATCTAAAAGGAGGAGAAGATAAGTTCTATAAGTTGAAGAAAGTTTTATATGGATTGAAGTAGGTGCCTAGAGCATGATATACATATATGTGTCTTTATATGGTTGAAGTAGGTTCCTAGATCATGATATACATGTATTGACACATACTTCATTGACAGAGGATTTCACAGGAACCTGTACGAACACGCATTATATGTCAAGACCAACAAAAATTGAGATATCATTATTGTTTGCTTATACGTGGACAACTTAATCTTCACGGGTAACAACTCCAAATTGGTAGCTGAATTTAAAGAAAACGTGACTACATAGTTTGAGATGATAGATATGGGCCTAATGTCCTATTTTCTGGGCATAGAAGTGAAGCAAACAAATGAAGGAATTTTTATTTCACAAAAGAAATATGCAACAAATGTTTCAAAGAAGTTCAAGATGGAAGCCTACATACCGATATTGACACCAGTTGAAAAAAGATTGAAGCTTGAAAACGAAAGTGGCGGTGACCTTGTTAATTCAACTAATTTTAGAAAATTGGTTAGAAGCCTGAGATACTTGACAACAATAAGACCTGACCTTGTTTTTGGAGTTGGACTTATAAGCAGGTTCATGGATTCTCCAAAACAATCTCATTGGCAAGCTACAAAGAGAATTTTGAGATACATTAAAGGAACAATTGATGAAGGCATATATTATTCGTATGCTATCAAGACAGAACTAGTTGGATACACAAATAGTGATTGGGAAGGTGACATTAAAACTCAAAAAAGCACTTTGGGTTATGCTTTTAACAATAGCAGTCGAGTATATAACAACCACAAGTTATGTTTAAGCTGTTGGATCTGAAAAAGAAAACATGCTCTATTTGGAGAAACGGTAGATTTTAAAACTTTTTAAGAAATCATTTTGCAGCGGAAGCAACATATCCAAATCAACATGCCAATCCATACATGATATGGTAT
>JAOTAX010022332.1:0-11998 GCA_025629825.1 Erythroxylum guanchezii
CCTTTGAAGTGGGGCCCCCTCTCATAAATGACAATAACGTTGTAGACTTGTAGTGTTAATGTTATTAGTCATTACTCGTTAGCTAATGGGAAGGACTGAAGGAGTAAATAAAAAAAGTTGCGTTAGTTTAGTGGGCCCCCCTCTTATAATGGGCCCTGGGCGGGTGCCCCGCTGGCCCCTGCCCAGGGCCGACACTGCTCGACCCTTAACTAATTTACTTGTGAAAGATGTGCCATTTCATTTTAATGTTGAGTGTATGCAGGCTTTTGACACTCTTAAGGTGGCTCTCACGACATCACCAGTGTTGGTAGCGCCCGATTGGTCATTACCATTTGAGGTGATGTGTTATGCAAGCGATCATGCTGTAGGATGTGTACTAGGACAGCGGAAGGATAGGAAACTACATACATTCTACTATGCAAGCAAAACATTATCAGGAGCTCAATTGAATTACATTACGACTGAGAAGGAGCTTTTAGCAGTGGTTTTTGCATGCTAGAAATTTAGATCATACCTACTTGGAGCAAAAACAATAATCTTTTCGGATCATGCAGCATTGAGATATTTATTTAATAAGAAAGATGCAAAGCCAAGATTAATTTATTGGGTGTTGTTATTGCAGGAATTCAACATTAAAATTAAGGATAAAAAGGGAGCTAAAAATGTGGTGGCAGATCACTTATCTCGAATCAAACAAGAGAATATTACAGACGATTAGCCAATTCGAGAAGAATTTCTAGATGAGCAATTTTCCTTATTCAACAGTTGGTATGCCGACATAGTCAATTATGTGGTAAGTGATATCATTCCTTCCGATTTGTCTTATCAACAACGGAAGAAATTCTTAGCAGATGTTAAGTGTTACCATTGGGAAGAACCGTATTTATTTAGAATTTGTGCTGATGGATTAATTCAGAGATGTGTTCCAAAAAGTTAGATGCTCTCTGTGTTAACTCATTGTCATGATTCACTTTATGCAGGGCATTATGGGGGGAATAGAACTGCGACTAGAATTTTGGAATGTGGATTTTACTAGCCAACGTTGAACCAAGATACGAGGGAGTTTGTGCAAAGATGTGACCGATGTCAAAGAACAAGAAACATCTCAAAAAGAGACGAGAACCCACAATCAAGTCTATTGGAGGTTGAGATATTCGACGTATGGGGAATCGATTTCATAGGACCGTTTCCTACATCATATGGAAACAAATACATATTGGTGGGACTAAACTATGTCTCCAAGTGGGCGGAAGCCAATGCTAGCTAAAGTGATGATGGAAGGGTGGTGACAAAATTCTTGAAAGGGTTGTTCGTGAGATTTGGGGTTCCATATGTTCTAATCAGTGATGACGGTTCTAATTTTTGTAACCCCAAGCTCGAACTTTTGCTTAAACGATATAATGTGCAACATAGGGTGGCGACACCCTATCATCCACAAACAAGTGGGAAAGTGGAAGTGGTCAATAAGGAGTTAAAACGGATTCTGGATAAAACAGTGAATAGAGAAAGGAAAGATTGGCCTATGAAGCTTGACGATGCTTTATGGGCACATCGTACAGCTCTCAACACACGTATTGGAACAACTCCGTATAGACTTGTTTATGGTAAGACATGTCATTTGCTTGTGGAATTTGAACACAAAGCGTACTGGGCTATCAAAACTCTTAATATGGATGGCAAAGTGGCAGGGACTAAAAGATTGCTACAATTGCAAGAGTTGGAGAAGTTACGTTTCACAGCTTATGAGAATGCCAAGTTATTCAAAAAGCGAACTAAGAGAAGGCACGACTAGCATATTAAAGATAAGCATTTCAAAGAAGGAGATTTTGTTTTGCTATATAACTCTCGGTTACGGTTATTTCTAGGCAAGCTACATTCAAAATGGAGTGGGCCGCTCAAAGTCATCACAGTTTATGGGAATGGAGCTTTAGAACTTGACAATGCACACGGAGAGAAGTTCAAGGTGAATGGGCAAAGATGCAAGCCTTATTTTGGAGGTCTTATTCATAGACCCAAGGAGGTAATTACTTTCCAATTTAACCCTTGAAAGATAGGCTTCAGTCATGCTAAAATACCTTAAAATTAGCATGTGTGAGTGGTAGGAAGAAATAAATACAAATTGTTTGTTTGTTTAAAAAGTAGTTTTGTAAGAAACCCAAAAGGTGCGATCGCAAGCCACTGCAGTGCGATCACAACTGTGTATTAATTCATGGAGGCATCCTTTCTAAGTTGTGATCACGACAGAGAAGGACTTGTCAACACCATTCGGGTGCGATTGCATGTTTCTAAATTACGATTGCAACAGAAGATGACTTGTGCATACCGTTCGGTTACGATCACAAATTATTAGGGTGCGACCGCAATCGTGGCACTATGTTGCAGGAATAACTACAGTGCGATCGCAAGACACTAGGTTGCGATCGCAAGCCGATCGCACTACACGAGGTAACGTTTAAAATTCAAATCCTTTCTCGGTTTCCAACATAAATTTATGAGTCTTCAACTACTTGCACGTCTCCTTTACCTATTTAAATGTGTTTTGGAGGAGTTTCCTTGTGCTATTCTCATCTTTAAACCCTAGTTTCGAAAGTTTTGTTGTCAAGGAAAGCAAGAAAACCATTCCCTTCAACATATCCTTCAACCAAATCAACTATTGAAGAGGATGATAAGAGGAAGCATGGTAGCATCAAAGTCTAAAGGGAAGGGAAAGGCAGTGAGACAGTTGATGTCGGATCTCTCAACGTAATACTCTGCTGCTTTTCCAATCTTCTCATATGAGGAAGGAAAGAAGTATCAAAAGGTGAAAGAGAAAAGAACTATTGTTCCAAGTTACTTTGATTGGGAGATGGTGACGCAGCTAGCTATGAAAGAAAATCTTCTAGCTATGGCCGAGCGAATGGGATGGTTGAGGTTGATTATGGGCGAATGGAAGATTTATAAGGAACTAATACACGAATGTTATACCACCTTGGTAGTGGAAGAGATGAAATTCACAAAATTGAAGTTTAGGCTGGGCGGACAAGAATGGGAGATGGATGCTTCAATGTTGGAAAATTTATTTAGGCTGCCATAATTGGGATCGATTAACCCAGCTAGTGAATTTTCTTCGGTGGATTTCTGGAGAACAATTACGAGGGGAACATTAGAATATGTAGCTTATAATGCCCCAAACCTGCTCATTTGGGATGCCTCGTTGATCCTTCTTCACAAATTCATGGCGGTATCCATTTTTAGTAAGGTGGAGAGCAATAAGGTATCAAGTCAGGAACTATATGCTCTATGGTGTGCTTCTAACAACACACCCTATTGTACCTCCTTCCATCTATTGAAATAATTTGCGCAAATGGCACGACCTTCAAGCACCAAGTTGGGATTGGGATACATATTGACAGCACTAGGTCGATCAGTAGGTATCGACCTCACAATAATGAAATGTATTCCGATATAAGTTTTCAACCAAGGTACTTGCATGTTTGTGGCCTGATAAGCTTTGCGAGATGTAGTTTGAGGCCCTATAATGTGAGAGTTGCTGTTAAACATCGACGAACAAGGGAGTCATCCTCTAGCAAAGAAGAAGAAGAAAGCAGCGATTCACAACAACAAGAAGCACAATCTACACTTCCTATTGCTAACACTAATACAGTTTTGGAGATGCTCAACCATTGTAAGCTGCTTCCGCCGCCAATAACAACAGGTTAACTGCAATTGAAAGAACAACAGTGGATATCCAAAAGCAACAGCAGTATCAAACAAAGAAGTTGAAGAAATTCTTCGCTGCGTCGAATGTGGAGGTGCCATCGCCTATACCTTCACCACCAGGTTCTCCTGCTCCTTAAAAGCCTTTTTAATTTTCTTTTCAATGCACTTGTACATTATTTGCGTGTTTGCGATGTTCTGTTTCATTACTCTTTGCTAGGTTATGTGTTTATGACTAAGGTAGTGACATGCCAAGAATTTTGAACTTAGCTTGACAGATTGTTAACGTCATACATGCCTTTTTAGTCAGCAAAAATTTAGAAAATGTAACCAATGATCATTTGAGGATAGTGTGCATACTGGAACAGTTTTGGTACTTTTAGCAGAATTATTTGTATTAAGTTCTTGCTTACTCTTTATGATGATTGATGTTTACTTAAAGTTTAAACTTGAGGATGAGACACAAAGGTGTGAGGAGGAATGAGAAAAAAAAAAACCTCCAAATTCTTGCTCTGCTGTTCTAAGGGTGCCCGAAATTAGCCTTGGACACATGAGCAGTGCTAGTAGCCACTTGATGATGAAAGTGAGGTAGGTTTTGTGCATTTGAGTATGGTCCTCAGTTGCATTTAATTGAAAAACTTCTCGTCTCAAGCAAGCTTCTTATGTTGTGCTCGAAATAAAGTCTCTTCATCCTCATTGTATAGTTTAAACAATTGATAATATTACAAATATGTTCTAAAGTGACTTAATTCTGATAATGAAGTTATTGGTGCTATTTCCTGTTCTTGTATGCGTACTATGAAAGGATTTTAATCCCTTTAAAACACATGATCTATTCATATCAAATCATCAAGAATCAAATAAAAGTGGCAGCATACCTGAATCCATTGTTAAAATCTGCACTAGAGTTTTGCGATTTGTCTTCCAAATTAGAGCATAGCTTTTCTAGAGTTTTCTCTAGATCTTTATTTTCTCTCTGACGCTAGGATTTCAAAAAAGAATTGAGCATACGTTTAATTTGGGGACCATAACCACTTATATTAGGGTAAATCCTAATCTAATTTCTAGTTTGACTCATCATAAAACTAGAAATTATAAACCGGGTTTCTACACATATAAAGCCCACACTTAAAATAGATGCATAAAGCCCAAAATACCATAAACATATTAGACCACTTTAATTAATTGGGCTCAACTTTATATGATGGCCTTTATATACAATTATACACATATAAGCCCACATGTTTGATTAAAAAAAATGCTTACAATCTCCCATTTGGGCTGTATGTGTTACCTTAAAATTGTATATTAACCTTATGAGTACTCAGAATTTTGCTATCATTATTGTATGCATCCCCAGACAATCCAGTCCATCAATCATACCAACATAGGATCAAAGCGTCTTTCGTTACAATTAACATAACTAGAACCATCAATGGTCACGTATGCTAATATAACCAAATGGCATGGATCAGGCATGGATGTGTAGCATGGAAATGATAAGCAGCGTGATCTTAGCATGCTTATTTCCAACTGGTCCAACCTTATTCTTTAGTGAGATCAATTTTAAATGAGTTCAGAGACAAAATAAACCAAATATCTTAAAGCTAAAAATAACCTCGAACAACTTAACCAAAAGTTGTATCCAAAATGACAGTGAAAAAATGTCTAATTCGAAAAGTATCTACAATACAAACTCCCACTGAAACTATATATCCTGAAAAGATGCAACACCCATATGAGCAGTGTGCTCATGAAAAATCTTGGGTGGCACTCCTTTAGTAAGCGAATCCGCAATCATGGAGTTTGATCCAATGTACTGTATAAACAATTGTCCACTCTGAAATCTCTCTTTAACAATTATGAACTTGATGTCAATGTGCTTCGACTTTGTCAAGCTCCTATTGTTATTGGAATATAGCACTGTAGAGTTATTGTCACAAAATAACATAAGTGGAATAGAGTCCACAATGTGCAGCCTAGTGACAAAGTTTCGCAGCCATATCCTGTGGTTGGATGCCTCATAACACGCTATAAACTCCGCTACTATGGTGGAAGAAGCTATAAGTATCTGCTTAACACTCTTCCAGGAAATAGCTCCTCCAGCAAGCAGGTAGATATAGCCCGAAGTGGATCTCCTACTATCTTAGCATCCAGCAAAATCAGAATCAGAATAACCAATGATCTTCAGCTTATCCGATTTTCTGTATGTGAGCATATAATCTTTCGTTCTCTGCAAGTACTGCATGACCCGTTTGGCTGCTTTCCAGTGATCCAATCCTGGGTTACTTAAATATCTCCCTAGCATTCCAACAATGTACGCAATATCTGGACGCGTACAAACCTGAGCATACATTAGACTTCCTATAGTCGAAGTATAAGGAATCTTCTGCATTTCCTTAGCTTTAAAGTCATTCTTGGGGCATTGACTTAAACTAAACTTATCCCCCTTAGACACAGGGGTATCACCTGGTTTACAATCATGCATGCCAAACCTTTTAAGTACCTTTTCAATATAGGCCTTTTGTGATAATCTAAGAATACCTGAAGAGCGTTCCTGATGTATCTGAATCCCTAAAATAAAAGAGGCATCACCAAGATCTTCATTTCAAATTTCTTTGAGAAAAATCTCTTGGTTTCGTGCAATAATCCTATATCATTAGTAGCAAGCAATATGTTATCGACATATAAAACCAGAAAAATGTACTTACTCCCACTGAACTTATGGTATATACAATCATCAGCCAAGTCATCTCAAAACCGAACGAGATGACAACTTGGTGAAATTTGTAACACCATTGACGAGATGTCTGCTTGAGTCCATAGATGTATTTCTTTAGTTTGCAAACCATTTGCTTTGCATCTCCTGACACAAAGTTTTCTAGCCGCACTATATAAATTGTCTTATCAATGTCACCATTAAGAAACGTTATCTTAACGTCCATCTGATGTAACTCAAGGTCAAAATGTGTCACTAATGCCATTATTATCCTGAAAGAGTCTTTCGAAGAAACCGGAGAGAAAGTCTCTTTATGTGTAAAGCCCTTTACTACTAGACGAGCTTTGTACCTTTTTACATTGCCTTTCGAATCCTTCTTGATCTTAAATATCCATTTGCAACTAATAGGTTTTGCACCTTTAGGCAATGGTACAAGGTCCCAACATCATTGTCCTTTATGGACTTTATCTCTTCATTCGTGGCATCAATCCACTTTTGAGAGTTAGAACTTTCCATGGCTTGATGGAAGTTGATTGGATCATCTTCTACCATACCAATGTCAACTTCATGTTCTTGAAGAAATACAACATAATCATCTGGAATTGCACTTCTCCTCTCTCTAATGGATCTCCTTAACGGCATAAGTTCTTGAGGTTGTAGAGTTTGTTCTTTTAGAACAAGTTGTTGAACTTGGGGAGGAGTTTCTATGACATTGTCTTGATCAGGAATTGCTTCTTTAACAATGTCAGGAATGGAAACCTAACCCTGATCATTGTCAGCAGCAATTAGAGGAATTTAAACGTGTTCCTCTTCAAAAACCAAGTCCTTAATCCTTTCTCCCCCCGTAAACTCAACGTCCTCAAAAAACCGAGCATTTCCCGTCTCAAAAATTGCCTTAGTAGTGGGATCATAAAACTTATAACTCCTGGATCTTTCAGAATATCCAATAAAGTAGCAACTGATAATCCTTGAGTCCAGTTTCTTTTCATTTGGCCTATAAGGCCTTGCCACAGCTGGACATCCCCAAATGTACGTGCTTTAACTAGGCTTCTTGCCCGTCCAAAGTTCAAAAGGGGTCTTATCAATTGCTTTAGTTGGAACTCTGTTGAGTATATATGCTGCGGTCTTTAGTGCTTCTCCCCAGAATGATTCTGGCAAGGTAGAATGACTAACCATACTCCTCACCATATCCTTAAGTGTTCTATTTCATCTTTCAGCAACATCATTCATGCTAGGCAAACCTGGCATAGTGTACTGTGCGACGATACTGCATTCCTCTAGGAATTTAGCAAACGGTCCTGGACGTTGTTCACCTGATCCGTCATATCTGCCGTAAAACTCACCACCACGGTCAGATATGACGCTTTTAATCCTTTTGTTGAGTTGGTTCTCAACTTCAGCCTTTAAGTTTTTGAACACATCCAAAGACTGTGAATTGTCATAAATGAGATAAAGGTAGCCATATCGCGAGAAGTCGTCTATGAACATTATAAAATACAGTTGACCATTCCAAGACGTCGTAGGGAATGGCCCACAAATATCCATATAGATAAGTTCTAAGATGTTTGAAGCCTGATTGGCACCCAATCTCCCGACATTTGTTTGTTTTCCCTTAATGCAATTAACACAAGTAGCAAAATCTATAAAATCAAGAGGGTCGAGAATTCCTTTGGAAACAAGTCTCTCAATTCTCCTTTTGGAGATGTGACCTAATCTTTTGTGCCACAAAGAGGCAGAAGTCTCTCCGGTTAATTTGCATTTTAAACTTCGTGTACCCACATGTAAGGCTTCATTAAATGAAACATTAATGTCAAGCATATATAGATTATCGTAACCTGATAAAGAATCGGTACCAACCAAATTTAAATTTTAAAAGAGACTAAATATTCCATTTTCAAATGAACAACAATAACCAGATTTGTCCAAAGTAGAAATAGAAATCAAATTTCGTCTAAAAGACGGTACAACGAAAGTCTCAACTAAATCCAAATAAAATCCAGTTCTTAACAATAATCTAAAAGTCCCTATTGTTTTGACTTCTATCGACTTGCCGTCTCCTACATAGATGTATCTTTCACCATCACTTGGTTTTCGGCAACTCAGGCAACCCTACATAGACACACTAACGTGAGTTGTTGCACCAGAATCTAACCACCATGTGTGTCTAAGTACCGAAGTCAAATTAACCTCAGAACAAACCAAAGTAAGAAGCATACCTTTCTTTGCATGCCATACGTGATAATTGGTACACTGCCTCTTTACATGGCCTTCAGCATCACAGAAGAAACAAACTCTTGGTGTTTCTTCCTTATGTTGTTTCTTTTGTGTTGCTGGAACCGCAGCTTCCTTAGTTTTCTTTCTTTTGTTCCTTTTGTTCTTAGATGTTGTGGCTAAGTGAGCACTTTCTGCCTTATTATGCTTCAACCTTTCCTCTTCTTAGACACAGTGTAAGATAAGCTCATTAAGAGACCATATCTCCTTTAGACAGTTATAACTCACTTTAAATTGATTGTACTGTGCCAGAAGAGATATCAAAACCAGATGCACTAACAAGTCTTCGGATAATTCCAACTTAAGTGCTTTCAATTTTGAAGCAATATGAGACATTTCCATAATGTATTCCCTTATGTTTCCTTTTCCTACATAAGCTTTGCCAAAAGTGTACTTGTTTCAGCCTTTTCATTTTTGGCAAATCTTTTCTCAAGATCCTCAACGAAACCCTTAGCCGTAGTAATCTGATCGGACATAATGCCCCGAAAAGCTTCTGGAATGGCACGTTTCATAATCATCAAGTTCATACGATTCGATCTTTCCCACTTTTCCATCTCCCTCTTTTGATCATAGGTACTCTCACCAGTAAGTGGATCAAGTTGATCGACTCGTAAAGCAAGATCCAAGTCTAGGACTCCAAGAACAATCAAAACGTTCTCCTTCCATAACTTAAAATTGGTGCCATTAAGCATAGGAATTGAATTAACACTAGCAGAGATATTTGTAGCAGAACCAGGAACTGAACAGAGAACAAAACAAACAAAATCTAATTACTCACATAACAACAGTATAATATGCCAAATTAATTATATATAGATAATGGTAGGGCCCTATCACAAGATACCTTGCACAACATTAATATTTAGTCTTTGAACAGAAATACTAACTTGTAAGTGATACGTTGGTGTAGTGATCAAATACTGGCAATAAGGCATGTCAAACAATAAACCTTTCTTTGGACTGATTTAATGTTCACATATTATACTGAATAATTGCCACGCATTTACCACCACAAGTGTATATACAATTCGGGCCAATATAAACTTTCCTTTGGGCTAATCCATATTCGCATAAATAACATACACATAAAACTTTTTAATATTTTAAGTTAAATTAATTTCACAAGAAAGGTTGCTTTGGCAACATATTGCTTTAATTAATTTAATGTCAAATGCTATATATTTCTTTAAAATACCAAAATCTAAAATTAATACCAAAATTTACATAAGCTATATGAAAGCATCATAGCTCTAATTTCTTGATGCTATGACACTGACAATCTTGTTAGCTTAAATCAAGAATTGGGTGAAAATTTTATAAATCAAAACAAAAATTATAAATTTTGGACCAAAACTCATTCCTCATAATATTACACTGAAACACTTCCGATGGTTAATGTATAAAAGTAAATAAATCCATAACAACCATCGTCACTTTATTACAAAACAATAAGAACTTCGTTGGTTATTAGACTTTGAAAGCATTCTGGAAACGTCCAAATAATGTAAAATCTTTCCTTATCCAATGGTTTACATCATCGTGACTATTAACAAAACATAAACAACTTTATTGGCCATTGAATAAAGACAAAAGACTTTTTAAAGCAACCTTCTGCAAATCTAATCTTTATCTAATGGGTAAAACTCTAATCTTTATCTAATGGGCACAATTCGAAAATCCTTATCAATGACATTAAAACACCATAAACGTTCTTCAAAAGCTTTACTTTGGAGTTATATGAAAATCCAATGTTCACCAAATACATATACGAAAGTCAAGAGCACCACCGAAATATAATCGTATATGCAGTAACTAAATCTCCAGAAAAGAATCGAAAGAAACTCCAATTCGGAAGACAAAAGAAATCCAAATAACCATTTTTTATGACCTAATTATGAACTTGTTCTGATACCACTTATAGGGATTTTAATCTCTTTAAAACACAGGATCTATTCATATCAAATCATCAAGAATCAAATAAAAGCGGAAGCATACCTGAATCAATTGTAAAAATCTACAATGAAGTTTTGCGGTTTGTCTTCCAAATTAGAGCATAGCTTTTCTAGAGTTTTCTCTAGATCTCTATTTTGTCTCTAATGGTGGGATTTCAGAAAAGAATTGAGCATATGTTTAATTTGGGGACCATAACCACTTATATTAAGGTAAAACCTAATCTAATTTCTAGTTTGGCCCATCATAAAACCAGAAATTATAAACCCGGTTTCTACACATATAAAGCCCACACTTAAAATAGATGCATAAAGTTCAAAATACTATAAACATATTAGACCATTTTAATTAATTGGGCTCAACTTTATATGATAACCTTTATATACAATTATACACATATAAGCCCACATGTTTGATTTTTTTAAAAAATCCTTACATACTATTCCCAATTTGATTTATGGGAGCTTTTCTGCATTTGGTGATTAAAGGGTTGTAGGAGGTTCACAATCATGTCAAGGTTGGTAAAATATTCTTGGTGTCAAAATACCTAAGTCATTACTTGTGATTTTTTTTTTGTCGTTGTGTGCTTGTGGACAAACACAAGTATAGTGGTGAGTAGTGATGTGTGTGTTTTTACTTGTTGAGTGTTAATGTTTTTAGTTATGTTTGTGGTACTTTTTGTTCTTGGTTTAATAGTTTAGTTTAGCTTTTAGACAAGTTTGATGTTTTGCTAAGTGTGAAGGAACAGAGGAGCAAGATGATAGAAGTGGTGAAAGAAACAAGGAAAAATATATCAGTTGCGATCGTGAGGAAGCATGATGCCAGTGCAATCAAGGTGCGATCGCAAGTTATTGAAGTGCGATCGCAATATCAATGGATCTTCTAGAGGTAGCTTTAGTTGCAATCGCAAGTTTTGAAGTTGCGATCACGACAGAAGAAGACTTAAGCAAAGCATTTGGGTGCGATCGTAATAAGGACTTTTGACCACAAGATAGGCTATTCACATACGGGTGTGATCGCAAATTTCATGGTGCGATCGCAACTCGCAACTTCATGAGCGATTCCAACATTTCGTCACATGTTTAAATGACATGTGAATGGTTAAAAGAAGTCCTCAACGTGCGAGAACGTGGGAGGAGCTATTACAGTTCAGTAGAAGTGGACAATCATGAGTGAACGTAGAAACAAGGCAATATTAAAAGAGGAGAGGTACGAAGAAAAGAGAGAAAGAGGAAAAAGCAAGAAGAAGTTAGAGGATAGGAGCACTGTGAAGCTTGTAATTCAGGGCATATGAACATTTGTTTTCCTTTCAGTTTGTTTATGATGTGTGCTTTCTAGTTTCTTATTCAAAGATTGTTTCAC
>JAOTAX010022341.1:0-11996 GCA_025629825.1 Erythroxylum guanchezii
TCATGATGATATAATCCCAGAAGCAATAGAAAATGAGAAAATGTTCGTTTCATTTGTTTTATTCTTTCTCTCATTTTTATTGAAAACTTAAAAACAAGTAAAACAAACAAATTCAAAAACACACATGCATAAAAAAAATGAGAAAATGTAAAAGAAAAGAATTTTGCTTCCCCTAGGTTGCCTCACAAGAAGCGTCTTTGTTTAGGATCGCTGGCTTGACTCCTTTTTCTCCTCACTTGACAAAATTGTGGTCTTCGGGTGTTATATGTGGCTCCCCCACGTGAGGTAATTCCGGATAGGGTCTTAGTTGATCATCATCCTTATTCAACGCCTTCCCTATCCTCAGATGCTCAATCTTGACTGAGTCCATACACTCTGGAAATATTTCAAACGTCTCTTCACCCTTTTCTTTATCATATAACTCCTCCAATCTGTAATGTAAAGGTAAAGAGTTAGTCTAAAAATAATTATAGACTCAGTACTTACCTCCGAGCTAAAAGATGTGTCCTTTTTGGCTTCGAGCTCTTTCTCTACTTCTTCGACACAAAAAATTCGTTGAGGGTTGACTTCAAAATTCTCAAGCTTCTCATCACTTTGCAAATTTTCCACACAAACGTCAATTGGATACACCTCGGGTTGATACGGTTGCTCCTCTTCGCTTTGCGATTCTAGGTGATCAAGATGCATTGCCATCTGACCCATTAGGTGTTCCATCCTTTGTTGCCCTGCTATTGTATCCTGATGAAATTGCAAAGTGTTAGCAACAAATGTGTTAACCATTTCTTCTAAAGATGCACCCGAACAAAGATGGCTTGCTTTTGTCTCTTGTCGAAATTCTTGCATCTCCTGCTACATCTCCTGTTGAAATTGCAAATTGTTAGCAATCATAGTATTAACCAGTTCTTCTAAAGATGCAAGTGAATTATGTTGGCTCTCCGGATCTTAGGCGCTATAACATGTGTCTTTTGGAAATTGCCCTCCATCCTTCCGAAATTGTAGAGTATTCTCCTGAAATTTTTGTACCATATTACTCAACTCTTCCAGAGATGTATCGGAGTCATAATAGGAAGCTTCTGGTCTGTATGAGAGTTGTTGTGTGTCCTGCAAACTATCATGGAAGTAATTCTGATGATTATTCGATCCATAACAAAAGTTAGGTTGATCAGTCCAAACATTGTTATAGGAATGAGAATATGAATTATAAAAGAAATTGCTTCCGTCTATATCGAGTTTTTTAACACGAAATAAAAAAATGAAAAGATCATAAAATAATAGAAAAGAAATCAACCACAAACAAATATATACAAAATACCAATTAAATCACAAACAAAAACTAAAGCACCACACCCCCTGGCAACGACATCAAAATTTGACCGTGCGTCATAACGCTAATCAAAATTAAAATAACTAGACTACTACTGTAGCAGTGGCAAGTCTAGGTCGATCCCACAGAGAGTGCGCGAAAAGTTTATGAAATGAAATTAATCGGTCTTTACACTAATAGGGGGGTTTGGATTCTTAAAGAAGAAAATAAAATAAAACTAACTAATAAAGACAAATTAAAGAAAACATGCAGAAAAAATGACAAAAGTGGAGAATTCAGTAGGGACCCGGTTCTTTGGTTCAATCTCAGCCTACACCCTGACTAAGCATATTTTATTAACTTGTTGTTCTTGAACCTCTCCTAGTAACTATTAATAGTGGGTTAATAATTAACCCAAGTTTTCCCTTAGGTTTTGTTTAATCAAGATACGATCGTTAACCACCAAACAACCTAGGATATGATCTCTAGATTTAATTAGGAAGTAGCATTACGAATTAGAAAAATTGATTAATCAAGGAAACAACTACATACGATGCATCATTTAACCTAGGTCATGTTATCCCTAATGATTACGAATCATTAGTCGCTACACATGAATTTCAACATAACAATTACAGATTATATCGAAATTCTAGCAATGGGTTTGAAATTAACAATTCAATGAACGCATTAAAATCATCAAATCACAATAACCAATAGGTTCATACACAAATAACCGAATAATAACGAAAATCTGATTATCCATACATAATACCCAAATCAATTAAACTAGGATAACACAATCAATTTCTAATGAGAGAAAGAAACAAAAAAATAATAATAAAATTACTTAACCCGGGTCGTCAGCGTCGACATTACCTCCAAACTGGCGTCGGAATGTTTAGCCCTTCATAAGTATTTTGTGAAAAAGTGCTTCAGACCCCATCTTATTCTCCCACCGAAAATCCCTAATATTTATCACTAGTCATTGTAGTTGATGGGACGAATTAATTTCGTCCCATCTTAAATCCTTGCTCTTAAATCCTCTTTAAAGCTTTATGCCACCTGCGCCTTACTCCACAGCTTCTCCAGCCGCAAACCAAGCCAGCACGTCACGCCTACAACCATCTGCATCTTTGCGTTTGCGCTGTCTCTCTTTTGATTTATTTGCGCCTCTAGTGAGTTTCTACTATTTTATCGTTGTTGCGCCGCCCACACTTTCGTTCTACGCTCCTGTTGATGATGCTGCGCCAATAGTGCTCCAGTTGCTGGAGCTTCACGAAGCCGCAGCCACCAGCTTTACCAGTGTAGCTCGCCCCTGCTCAAGAGCGCTCAGTGCCTGCTACTCCTCTCTAGCGCTACTCTGTTGCTTTATTTATATTCCTCTACTGTACGACGTTTTCACAATTAAAATGTCTCTCCTTTGTAGTTTGTTATGCCTGCGTGTCTACTATGCGTGTTTTTTTTCTTCATTTACGTTCCTCGCGCTGCTACTGATTATGCGTTGCTCTCTACTGTGCATTCCAAAAACAACGCTGCTTCTCCTCTGCACTGCTTGCGTTTTTGGCCTACTGGTCACGCCTATTGCGTGATTTTTCTCCTGTGTCTACGCTATCTGTCTAAGTTGCTAGCTTCAATTTAATTTTACTCTCTCTACGCAGCGTTTTTGCTATGGCCTTCGTTCCTTCCACGCAAGCCTATTGTTCCCTCCTGATTTATTTCCATCCTCCATTTAATTTGGTCCCTGCCTTTTGTATGCGTTGTCGTTTCTGCTTGTAATTTGCTTCTGCATTTTGTTCATGTGGCAGTGTCATTTTGGCTGATTTTTTTTTCTGCTGCTTTCCTTTAAGATTTTTTTTCCTTGCTTCATGAAAACAACTAAAATTGATCTTCAGTAAATAACCCAAATGTAGTATTTTTGACTCACTTTAATTTTTTTTGCTTCCAAATTGTACCTAAAATCATAAATGAATTAAAGTGAGTATCTTAAGCATTTTTATGTCAATAATCGCTAAGTGTAAATGATTAGATATATTAACAATTAAGCATATATCACTCAGTTTATCAAGCTGTTTCCCCTTCTTAGTTAAGGCCAGAGCAGAAGTCTACCGCATCTGTCCCTTAGCTTGGACAAACGCCTGAGTGAAGGCTTGGAATAATCTCAGATCTAAAGTAGGTGCTTGCTCCTACGAAACAGACGACTCCTGCGTCAGTGATCTAGAGGGCCCATTACTGCGCCCTACAGAAGCCTTAACATCTTCTAGGGCTCTAGACTCATCCATGCCCTCCTCTCTTGGTGGAGGGTCAGGTGCAACCGATCCTTGCATAACTCCTCACGTCCTTCTACGAGGTGGCATTTCACTCCTTCAATAGAAATACTATCGGTTAGCTAACTTTTGATTTTAATCCCATTTCCTACATGTATGTATGATATGCATGTCCTTTAATGCAATCAATCAATTTAACAATACATCCAATTAAGCACATAGCATAACAATTCATCGTACCATGCACTCTAAGCCTAGGAAAAACCTAAGCTTTTATACCACAAGATGTTGGGCCTCATTTCTGAAGTCCAATTATCAATTCGGTGTCGAAAAGCGTAAGCAGGTTTCCTTGTAGGGTCATTCCAACGAACCCTCACTTTCTTTTATCAATATTTTGAAATTCAACACCAAAGGCTATCAATATTTGTGGGAAGGTAGAAAAACGTGTTAGGAATCCATTGCTTTAAGAATCACTTCATTCGGAGGTCGGGTCAAGAAGTTATGACCAAAAGAATCCAACCTGTTTATGTCCTTACTCATATTGTACATGTCTTGGCGCAATCGTCATAACTTTTTCTACAAATGTCGGATTGATTTCATTTTTAGACTTTTTGAAATAGGACTTCGGATCTACAACTCTTATGAAGAATTCGAAGCGAGATTCGGCCTCTAAAAGGATCAAAAATGGAACAAAAGATATAAGATGAACGGTGCAAACTAAGACGATCCAACTAAGACGATGCAAACTAAGACGATCCAAAACTAAGACGATCTGAAACTAAGACGATGCAAACTAAGACAATCCAGAACTAAGACGATCCAAAACTAAGACGATGCAAACTAAGACGATCCAAAACTAAGACGATCCAAAACTAAGACGAAGTAAACTCAGATGATCTGAAACTAAGACGATCCGAAACTAAGACGATCCAAACTAAGACGATCCAAAAGAAAGACGATCCAAAAGAAAGACGATGCAAACTAAGACGATGCAAACTAAGATGATCTAAAACTAAGATGATGCAAACTAAGACGATGCAAACTACGACGATCCAAAACGAAGACGATCCAAAACTATGACGATCCGAAACTAAGACAATGTGAAACTAAGATGATGCAAACTAAGACAATCCCAAACTAAGACGATCTAAAACTAAGACAATCCACCGTTGGAAAGCTAAAAAGATTAGCTATCACTTTCTAGAAGACAAATTTGTCTAATCCAACCTAGATTATTCTAGATTTTTCCCAGAAGTTAAAACACTAATTTTACCCCTATAAAATACCTGAAGTATTAAATGCAACGTAAAACTCGGAAAATCATAAGCAAAAGTAATCATATCTCATTAACAAAACCAAACACAATTTGAACTTAGCTTTAATTACATATTAACACGCTCATCAGTAGCTTAATATAAATACAAATGGATGCTCAATGTTTGATATGCTTATAAAGCTAGCCAAATGTTCCTAACTTAATACAAAGGACATCTAGCTAGCTTGGAGTATCCAAACACTGATCTTCTCAATCTGCACCTGAGGAGTAAGAAAAATATTGGGTTGAGCTACACAGTTCAGTGACTAATATATTTATAGCCATTGGCGATGAGCCATACAATCAGACATATATTCGAATATGCATATAGGCCATCAATGAAATCTCAGCATTCACAATTCCAATACATCACCACATTAAACACATTTGATATAATTTATCATCCAAGTATAACACACAATTTGCATCATAACTTAACATGTCAAAAATGCAAATGCACACACAATTTTGCTCGAGGGTTCTGTGAACAAAACAGAGAAACCGAAGTTTACTCCGTGAACAAAACGAGTCCACTTTTCAAATCTCGTGGGCCATAAGTGGGCAGCGGGAGAAGGCTTTATGTCGACGTGCACATGACTACAAAACGGTTCCTCTCTCACCCAAACACAATCAAATCTTATGCTCAATTCAAACAATCACAAGTTCATATTCTCATGATTTTCTTCTTTCCATTTAATCAAAATGCCTTAACACAATGCATAACATAATCATGCTTACAATTCAATTCTTATCAAATGTCATACATTATGATGCAATTTCTACATCACAGCATTCCAAAGCAAGCCATTTAGCACACAATACACACACAATGCATTTTGCTCGTTACACAATAACCATAAATAAATTACCCACCTTAAAATCTTGAAAATCCAAATTCAATGGGTCCCTTCTTCTTGCTCTTGGGTAGGTTGCCCTCGATTTCCTAACACAGCCAAAATTCTCATTTAATTCCAATTCAAATGAAAATCCTTAAATTTCCTTAATCATAAAGAAAATGGAATTAACACAAATCAAGCTCAAACTTAACCTACCCATAGTCCATATAGGCTAGAAAACCCAAAACCTAGCTTAGAAATCCTAAAAATCAAATGGGTTCTTTAAATCATCTTCTTCAAATCCAACACCCATTTTCTACACAAAACACTTTCTCTCTCTAGTTCTTTCTTTAACAAAGCAAGAAGAAGAAGATAAACTTACCTTGGCAAGATGATTTGTCTTCTTTCTCTTCTTTTCTCTTCTTCCTTCCAAACTTCCCACGTTTTTCTCCTTCTTCTCTCTATTTCACTTTTTTTTTCTTCCCTCTTCTCTTTTTAAGACACAATTTAGCTTATTCTTCCAATTATGCCCCCACTTACAAGGCCTTTCCAATTTTGCCATTCTTTTGTCTTTTATAGCTCTACTAACCACTTAAGCTAACTTAATCTCTAACACTCCCTTCTAATTTAAATTCCTAATCATTGCCTCAAATTTCTAATTAATGACCTAATAAAAAATGATTAAACCAACAAACAAAATAAATAAATAAATACATAAAAGAATAAGTAAAATTTAAAACGAATCAGGATCCAACATACTTAATTATATCTAATGATCATTCAACTAGCATTTTTTACACACTAGGTGTCCGACATCAAAACATAATAAGTAACCTATTGATTACTATGATGATCTCAGGTCAAAGGAAAAATACACATTTAAATCCTTATGAGAATATCCTACTTGACAGTTCATAAGTAATATTAACCATTGGGAATTCTCAGTTTGGTCAGTTCAATGATCATATTTCCATATGCATCATCTATATATGTAACTTAGTAAATGAGATCTACTAATATCTATCAAATAGATACTATTACATATATATTGATCTAACTGGATCACTAAAGTCCTTATTTGTTGATCCTATGATCAAGAACATTTTTAGATTAAATCCTAAAGACTTGAATCTTATTATCATAATCTCCATTATGATGGCAAGTGTATAAATTTAATCAAGGACTTATCATATTAGAATAAAAACAATAAACGTAATATGATAATAAAATCATTTGCTATGTTATTAATCAAAATTAATAATCACAAAACTAAAGTGTTTAATTTATTATATAACGATTGGGTCATAAGCATAATTCCAATAATCTCCCACTTGACCTAGACCTAGTCAGTCATAAACTTCAATCCTATCTTTCACTTGTGCTTATCAAACTCCTCTGATCTAAGCGCCTTAGTGAAGGGATCTGCAGCGTTCTCTTTTCCTTCAACCTTTTGAATTTGAACGTTCTCACGGTTAATAATTTCTCGAATCAGTTGAAACTTTTGCAGAACATGTTTGGATTTTTGGTGTTACCTTGGTTCCTTAGGTTATGCAATAGCACCGATATTGTCACACAATAAAGGAACAACTTCCTTTATCGAAGGAACCACACCAAGTTTAGTTAGGAACTTTTTCATCCAAACAACTTCCTTAGCTGCTTCACATACAGCTATGTATTCTACTTCAGTAACTGAATCAGCTACAATAGCTTGTTTGGAACTTTTCCAACTCAGTGCTCCTCCATTCAAGGTGAAAATATAACCAGAGGTAGATTTGCTATCATCCTTATCCGATGCAAAGCTAACATCAGTGTAGCCTATTAGCTTTAATTAATAATCTCCATATATGAGGAATTGGTCTTTAGTTCTCCTCAAGTACTTAGGGATGGTTTTAACCACTTTCTAATATTCCTCACCTGGGTTACCTTGATACCTCCTTACTACTCCTAGCGCGTAGGCTACATCAGGTCTTATACATGTCATGGTATATATGATAGCTCCCACTGCAATTGTATATGAGATCCTACTCATGTGCTCTCTTTCTTCTAGGGTTTTAGGATAATCCTCCCTACTAAGAGAAATTCCAGCGCCTATCGGTAGATAACATTTTCTAGAATTTTCCATGTAATACCTTTTAAGATAGTATCAATGTACATGGATTGGGAAAGCCTTAGCAGCTTCTTTGATCTATCTCTATAGATCTTGATTCTAAGAATGCAAGTTGCTTATCCCAAATCCTTTATTGAGAACTGTTCAGATAGTCAATTCTTTGTCTTTTGCATAACTGGTACATCATTTCCTATTAGCAATATGTCATCTACATACAACACTAGGAAAATAATCATGCTCCCACTAACCTTTTTGTACACACATGGCTTTTCTTCGCACCTAACAAAATCGAACTTTTTGATTGTTATATTAAAGCGAATATTCCAACTTTGTGAAGCTTGCTTCAATTCATAAATGGATCTTTGTAGCTTACATATTTTATTAGGAGTAGATGACAATATGAAACCTTCAGGTAGAGTTATATAGACATCTTCCTTGAGCTCTTCGTTAAGAAAAGCTATTTTCACATCCATTTTCCATATCTCATAATCATAATATGCAGCTATAGCAAGTAAAATCCGAATAGATTTGAGCATTGCCACAGGAGAAAAAGTTTCATTATAATCAATACCTTCTTTTTGATTATATCCCTTAGCAACAAGATAGGCTTTATAGGTTTCAACATTCTCGTCTGCTCAATTTTTTTTTCTTAAACACCCATTTACATCCTATGGGTCCTTTGAGGGATCAACCAAAGTCCATAGTTTGATGATTGTCATGGATTCTAACTCGGATTCCATGGCCATAAACCACATCTAACAATCTGGACTTGCCATAGCCTCTTCGTAAGTCTTAGGGTCATCATCAATATAATGATCCTCATCACCTTGCACCGTTAAGTTTAATCTATCTGGTGCATGACGATCCCTAGTAGACCTTCTAAGAGGCTCATGTTCAATAGGTTCTTCCTCTACTTGATCTTGTTGTTGCACTGGTTCTTGGACAGGTTCATTAACCGGTCTATTCTCCTCAACGGTTAAGGCTGGAACTGTATATGTTAATTTCAAGACATCAAGTAAAGGTTGCTCAACATGCATCTGATGTTGCTCAACATGCATCTGATGCTCTTGAGCTTGTGTTGATTCATCAGAATCTTGAATTTCATCAAGATTTATTTCTACACCACGACTTCCTCTGTTAAAGAACTCCCTTTCTAAAAAGGTTGCATTTCTAGCCACAAACACTTTGTGTTCAGAAGGGTGATAGAAATAGTATCCTATAGTTTCCTTGGGATAACCAACAAATTTACACTTGTCAGACATCGCTTCAAGCTTATCTGGAAGCAATCTCTTGACATAAGCTGGACAACCACAAACTTTCAAATGTTTTAGGATAAGCTTACGTCCTTTCCATATCTCATATAAAGTTTTAGTGACTGCTTTAGTGGGAACTTTGTTTAATAAATAAGATCTCACCATATCCAATAAGGTTCGATTTCTCCTTTCTGAAACACCATTGTGTTGTGGTGTTCCTGGAGAAGTCCACTGAGACAAGATTCCATCTTGCCTTAGATAATAAACAATATCATCACTAAGATATTCACCACCACGGTTAGATCTTAGTGCCTTTATACTCTTACCAGTTTGTTTTTCGACTTCACTACGAAACTTTTTGAACATTTCAAACGATTCAGACTTATGTTTCATAAGATACACAAATCCATATCTTGACATATCAATAAGTGAAGGTAATAAAATAAGAATATCCACCTTTAACTTAAACTTTCATAGGCCCACATACATCAATATTTATGAGTCCTAAAAGTTCACTAGCTCTATCTCTAGTTCCAGTAAAAAGACATTTGGTCATTTTGCCTTTGAGACAAAGCTCACAAGTTTCATATGATTCATAATCATATTTACTAAGGCATCCTTCCTTGTGCAACTTGTTTACTCTTTTCTCACTAATATGACCAAGTCTACAATGCCAAAGGTAAGTTTGATTTGCATGATTATCTCTCTTCCTTTTTTGACCAGAAACATTCATAATTAGATAAACAACTATTTCAGGTAAGACATAAAGACCATATTGTAAATAACCACTAACACACAATTCATCACCATGAAATATATTACAATGGTTATTCTTAAAGATTGTATGAAATCCACGTTTGTCTAATGACAAAATGGAAACAATGTTCTAAACAAACTTAGGAACATAATAACAATCGTCTAATAATAAACTCTTTCCCGTAGGCATAATAAGAGAAATAGTTCCTACAGCTAGGGCGGTAACACTTGCTCCATTCCTAATTTGTAGCTTAACATCTCCCTTCTTCAATCTCCTACTGATCCTTAGACCCTGCTACATATTGCAGATGTTAAAGCTACTATCGGTATCTAATACCCATTTAGTAGAATCAATAGTAGTTAAAGAAATCATGAAAACATTTTTCATAAATGTCCCACCTTGTTTCTTGCCTTTCAAAGTAGCCAAATACTCTGGGCAATACTTAAAAAATGCATCCAATGCATTAGCATCATCAATTCCCTCAGGAGGCGCTTCCTTCATGGGTTTATTGATCACATCGATAAGTTTTTCATACATGAGAACAATTCTCAGATTGCGGTAGCATTCATCAAAATTGTTACCCGCTAGCTTGTTAGCATCAAGTGTTGGACCCTGTTTCTGGAGGGAACCTAACCTCTTGCTCTAACACCACAACTGTTGGACCCTATTTTCGGAGCCCAACCTCTTACTATTTAACGTTATAAGAAGAATAAAAATAGAAAAATAAAATCATACAAAATTTTATTTTAATTTTTATTACAAATATCAACGAAACAAATTTTATTTTCTTAACACAAAAGAGAAACTAAAATCTAAAGTGAAAAATCAAAACAAAAAATTACAATCTATCTCCTTATCGTTTAAATCTTTTGATATTGTTAGGATATATTATATATATCTTTTATTTAGTTTTGGCATTTTAATTGGACATATGAGAAATAACTTGTAGGAATTCTACACTACATTGGAGTATATCATCATGGTGACATTGGAATTAATTTTACGGCTAGATATGTTGTAAATTGAAATCGTTATTGTCAGATTTTGTGGACTGTGTGGATTGAAGAAAATCAAGGCATGAGGTTGTTGTGTGATTGAAGTCAATATGGTGGCTGCATGGTTGAATAGGGACTCTAATTGCTTATGGAATTGTGCACATCTCCTAATCACTATAGAAGTCAATCAAACACGTTAGTGGCAAAAACCAAGTGGGAGTGTGTGTGCAGCAAAGAAGTGGATGTGCGTGTGTGGGATAGAGTTTATGTAAATTAGTCGTTCAATGAAACAGTGACTGGGTTATGTGTGTGTCTTAGAAGATTGCTGAATAACGTGTGATTGGTCATAGATGCTATGGTGAAGTTAGCTACGACATAGTGGTTTGGTGAGTAGGTGTTAATGTTGCACACATTTTTCTAATTGAGAAAATTGAAGTGAATCTCTGGTGTTGCATCAAATGTGGCTGTGGTTATGAGTTCATGACGCAGTGAATGTTAGCTATGGTGAAGTGGGCATTAGTTATTAATTGAAGAAACACTGCAACATGCTTTTATAAAGAAAGAGTTAGCTACGGTGGAGAGATTCAGCTAGATTATTTCGAGAAGATAAAACCATAGGGAAGCCCTTCTTTTATCTCAAGTATATTGTCGTTCAACTCTTAGTTGATTAATTAATTGAGTTATTCTTTTATTAATTGTTGTTTGAGTAAAAGTAGATAGAAAAATCCTCTAACGACATTAACACGAGTCGGTCATGTTATTGAGTGTGAAAATCTTTCACGAGAAGTAAGGTTCAGAGATAGTTACAAGGATTGAGCGGTGTTGCTTTAGTATGACCTCATGTAAATCTATTGCACTTTCTTGAAAGTATTAATCTGGGTGAGGGCCTGGCAGACTTAGGCAAAGTGTGTCGAATTGCGTGTAACATCCCACCCCCAACAGGAAGGGTAAAATAGTAATTTGGCAAAGGTCGAGAGTGATTAGGACTAATTGGATAATGTTATGCATACTAGTATTGGTCAAACAGTGAAATTGTGCACATGCAATAACTGTACATGCATTCATGATTATTTCCCGGTAATGGGCCTAAATGGAATTTTATTGTGAATAATGTGGAAATTGTGTTTGAAAAATTTATTGGAGTGATCCATTGTGTGTTTTAC
>JAOTAX010022379.1:0-11995 GCA_025629825.1 Erythroxylum guanchezii
CTTCGTCTGTTTTTGTTTCGTCTCCTTTTTGTTTTCATCAAAATTATTCAATACGTAAAGTCGGTTTTGACTTAACAGGTTGTGGTTGTTATTGTTTGATGGTTTGTTGTCTAAACTACTGGACATGACGGTAAATATTGGAAAAATGTTGTGATTTTGTTAATTGTTAGGGATGAAAATTTTCAGCATACCAAGTGTTCGATGAAATATATGCAGTTAACAGTTGATCTTTTTGGAATAGATGCTATATTATTAATCATACTATAAGTTTTTTTAACCCATTTTGGAATAGATGCTATATTATTAATAATACTATAAGTTGATTAAAAATTTATATCCATATATTTGTATTATGACAACAATTAAATAGTGCAACTTAGTAAAAACAATAAGAATACCATAAGTTATAACCGTCTGCCTACTTAAATGTTTGATTGTTATAAAAACTTATATAAGACATTATTAGGAATAAGTATATGTTACTTAATCCACAAATTAAAGGTAAATCCACAAAGTAAAGGACTATGCCTTAATGTTTGTAAGGGACATGTTACTAACATGAGTATGCTAAAGTCTTTTATGCTAATAATTAACCTAGTTTTTAATGTTACTCTAATATAAGTTTTTAGTTAATCTAATTGAATTGCATCATTTATTATATGATGATCATCATTGCATAGTAATAAAGATTATTGTTTTTTTGTATGCATTATTTCATAGCATATCATAAAGATACAAATTCTTAAAATAATCTTAAGTAATTAAATCAAAACAAGCATAGTGACATTTACAAAGTTAATATTAAGTCTTATTTCCATGTCTCATGATATAAAAGAATTTTCAAAGTGCAAACGGGTATTCTTGAGACATAAGAGCATATAAGATTTTCATCTCATAAAGGAAATTTCTTTTGTAATTTTGCATCAAGTGAGAAATGAAGACCGATAATAATACATGGCACAATCAAATATTAAAGTTATCACTATATGTTACTAGAATTTATTTTTTCATTCATGTTGGTATGGTTATTAAGTATACATAACTATACTGAAACTATATTACACATTGGTATATTCGTTTGGAATTTTTTGTACGAAAAGTCTTAGTGCACGAAATGATGGACATTGCATTACTTTTGGATCAAATTATTTTCTAAAAGATACATCAATAAAGTTTTCTTATTAAATCTTTTCTTGATCCCATTTTTTTCTAAAACTAATGATAATTATTAGTACTTAAAGGGGGAATTTTAGAAATTTTTGTTAATTGAGCTATTAGTTATGGATTTCATAGTTAAAAGTTTATTAAGGATTAGGAAATATTTTGATCTATTTCCTAAGTATAAAGAGTTTGATAATTAGTCTAACTAAAGCGGATCAGACTCATGGAGTCCAATTTTGGATTATGTAACTTATCAATTGGGGTTGTGAAGATTTATAAAGATTGTAATAAGGAAAGAACAAACAATATGTATTGGGGGGAGATAAACATAGCATACTAACTTTGTTTTAAACTTTGTATTATATTGATAAACTCTTATTTATTTAAGTGTTAATTAAAGTTGCGATTAAATTCTTGAACTTTTATTTGTTCCAAAAATAGGCCGACTTTAATGTCTCTATTAACGGACTGAATTGAGAATAGACATGTAATTTGGGGACCCAATTTGAGTTATGGTTAGTGGTCGATATAGAAGTGTATTTTTATTGCAGAGGGACACTTATTTCGAAAGGGGGATGTTCATTTTATAGGAAAAATTCTGCCGAATTTTCATTGGGTCCTCGAAAGATGTGACATAACCATTTTTTAATTAAAACAAGAGCTCCTTAGTATTAACTTATGATCTTATTATGGAGGAGACTTACAATTATGCAAATTATTGAGGATAACACTTGATGGTTGAATTATTTGAGTATAGTTAATGACCTTGATTGATTGTAATATTTCATGGCAATTGTTTTAATATATCCCACTTTCTAAACTATGAACAATTTTGTTCTTGGTTGTAGGAACTCATTTGCTGCTAACATTTATACTTTGAAGGAGATTGAAGAGAAGCTTTCGCAGGTATTCAAATGACATTCATTTTCGTGTATGGTGTGACAATGTCAACAATGAATTTTCACACATTTTAATGACATTTGTATTAGTTTCTATATTTTTCATTGTAGCTCTGTCATCATCATCTTCCTTCACATACTTCAGGAAGATCCTTCTGCGTGTCAGTTGAGGTAAGTGATTTTGTTTTTTACTACGTTTTGTGCTCTTGGTTTATTTGTTTGTGAAACTTGATTGTGGTATAAACTTCGGTTTATCTTTGTATTAATATAAGATGAGTTTGACTCAACCGTAGTTTCAATTACCTTAATATGTCAATTTGTTATTTCATTGATTCTTATTCCGTGTAAGTGTAGCTTCTCTTTACTTTTCACAGGAAAAAAAAATTCACGCATCTTTTCAAAACTACCTATATGTTAACACAATTTATTATATGTTGACACAATTTATTAAAATAAGTATTCATATGGGAATGAATACTTATTATATTTGGCACGAGTACATATTTAATATAAGACTTTTAATGTTAATGATCTTCTAACATATATGATTACCAACATATATGTTCGATCTTCAAGATAGGTTCGTTTTTTAGATTTAAACCCAGAAACCTTAACATATAACTTGTGCGAACTGTTATCTTTGTGATCTTTCTAAGAGACCTTTGCGAACTGTTAAATCGTATTTGGTGTATTTCGTTAATGGATACAAATATCATACAGAATCTCATGGTCATAGCATGGTAACAATAAATAGTGGAGTTTCCATACAGAGAGAATTGACGGATTACTATGATAAAATCATTGAGATATTTAAAGTTGAGCACCCTGCATCGCCAATAAAGCCAACTGTGATATTTAAGTGTGATTGGTTTGACTCGACTCCAAATGTTGGAACAAAAGTGCATAGTCGATAAAATCTTATTGAAATCAACAACCGCAGAAGATTGAGACAATTTGAACCTTTCGTTTTAGCTATGCAAGCGAAACAGGTGTGTTATGCCCTTTTTCCCAGCTTACAACGAGATAAGTCAGATTGGTTGGCGGTTTGCGAAGTCAAAGTTAGAGGTGTTTTTGAATCACATAGAAAAGGAGAAAAGAGAATTGAAAGTGAAGCGTTTCAGGAAGATGCTTATTTTATAAATTCATCTATCACATATGATGATAATGAATCTTTGAACAATCCATCAAATGAATGTGTTGAAATTTCATCTGAAGAGGAGGAAGAGGGTCACAGATCTGAAGAGGAGCCAGATTTTGATTCTTATTCTTCAGAAAATGAAGATGATTGTAATTTACAATTAAGTTATGATAGAGATTAATTTGTGTATGTAGTGGAATATTTTAATCGACAAAGAAGATCATTTCAAACTATTCAATATATTCCGTCAAATATTTAATTCAAATTCTTAATCAAGGAATGTCGACTTGGCGTCTAGTTCCGGATGGTAGTAATTCATTCCGTTGGGAGGAATGTGGCAAAATTGTCCCTGCCGTAGGCATAAAGGATGCAGCAACAATCTCCACTTCTTTAAGTAATGATCGTTTGCCTTCCATGACCGATCTTCTGCTTCAAGGTTTATAGTATCATCTGAACAATGTCACATTCCTTATTATGTATATCTCATTTCCCATTATGAAGCTGTTATATTCACATTTCATGGTATATACTACATGTTGTTTTAAGCTTGCATGAATCTCGAAGATGACATATATGCCCAAAGAGGCGGGAGCAATGACACAACAGTCGATGAAGGATTAGAGAAATCGGTTGCTTTGGAAAAGTTGGCAATTCCACCGCCGTCGTCTAGAAATTCATGTGCATATAGGTATTCAGGATAGGTTCATTTACCAACTTTCTAATATGACAATATGTAAGTTCCTTCCTATTATGTTGTAAGTAAATTGTTTCCGAACGTATCATCTACAAGTTTAGCAATAGTGGAAACATTGTTGCAAAAAGGTGTTCAAAACCAAACACCTAAGGGAAGAACTTTCACTGTTTCTATTGGTGCGTTCGAACATGCAAGGAACCTTCTCGGGAATCCAGCCATCGGGGACTCATTTACCTTTATTGACTCTCATGTCACTTGGAATCCAACAAAATAATTATATCATTGTCATGTATCTGTCATGTATCTTTGCAATATACTAGACTCTGCTTTAAATTAATTATATTATTGTACTATGACTGTAACAATTATTCTCATAACTAAATTCAAAGTTTGTACTTCAATATGATATTCAACAAATCACCTTTTTTTTTTACATATATTGTGTAAAATATTGGATTTGGATTTAAATTCATATATTTCTACAAAATTCAATGCACAAAGAATTTCAGGTAGAAATATGGGACCAAAGAGATAACGTGAGTTCATGTGACCCAGGCTCAGAGGCATGTTCGAAGGGACATACTGTTACGGTGGCTCGTCACAGTCTCCAGCTGCAACTGAGTCACCACCTCCACCTCCAGGGCCTACAGTTGTAAATACAACATCACCTGCAACTGTTGATTCTTCACAATCCACCACTCATACATCATCCAATACAGTTATGACGGATGAAGAAGACGACCTTCAGCCTGGATCTGAGGGACTTGATGGAAGAAAGTTTATAAAAATTGTCAATAAGCTGTAAGTGAAATCACATGAAACACTATATATGTTTATCACTAAGTTATAGGTTTAATTTTTTGCAAATGTATAAAATTATTTGTTCTTATATTAAGTTGATTATGTCTGGATCGTGTTTTAGACATATGACATCTACATTTAAGGAGAGGATTGATCATGACAGTTATGTATGGAAGAAGATCTCTGAGGCTACAAAGACATTTTACTTTCAGGAGTTTGAGGTACAATATGCAAATAATGTTTTTTTTCATTTATTTCTATACATTAATAACAAAAATATTAATAGATTTTAAGTTATTGAATTTATTCATTTTTATTTTAGAAACATTTTTATTGGAATTCTGGTATTGACGGGGTCATACATATAGGAGTTGCGAGCTCGTACACGTTATCGCAACTTTATTGGTGCGATACACAAGGGTGGTGTGCGACCACTTCATATTTCTGAGGCCATATGGAGTCATTGGTAGGAGTATTGGACATCATATGAGGCAATGTTCATCTCGGGGCGTAACTCGACGAACAAACACCAATTACCCACATCGAGCAAGCAGAGAGACTTGTAAGTATCTAAATATTACACTTATATTCTTATTTTTTACTTTGTTGTATTTCAATTTAAATTGATGTGTGAATGTTATGATGAAAATATGTGTAGTTTAGATAATGATCATGTTATAAATGTCTGCTGCCATATATGGTTGTGTTGAGTAATTTTCTTTGTTTAACAAGGGGTTAATATCATAAAAACAGAGGAGACTCTGCCGAAATTTTATAAATTCTAGTTTAACTTATAACATTTTATTATTATACAGGAAAAGACTCTGGGCATAAGGCCTATACCCCGTCAGTTGTTTTTGCATACTCACATTAAAAAGCATGACGGTGTGTCATTTGCCAACAGCTGATGTAGAGAACTAAATGTATGTGAAATTTATGGTTTAATATTCATTCTTAATAATTATCACTTACTAATTATAATATAAGCATTGCCTCCTAATAAGACCAAATACAATAAAAAATTGAGCGACAGTCTCAGGAAGAACAAGTTGTTGATGAGAGCCAGGCATATTTTAATGTAGTGGGTAGTAGGGACAGTCGTGGAAGGATCTTTGGGCTAGGCTCATTTGGGAACATATGTTATTCGCAGTCCTCTATGTCCAGTACAATAGTATCTACTACACAGCCGACAGTGGAACGTATCCATAACCTTGAAAGCATAGTGCAGACCTTGATGGACGTAATAACTAAGCTCCAAAATGATATGAAGCAGTTGAGAGAGAGGGATAGAGACTCAGACCATCTGCACTCACTAGGACAATAGGATTGTTGTAGTCATTTGGTTTGAATTTATGTACAATTTAATGTTTTTATTATCAATTAAGAAATCTTTTTCATTTATATGATCAATTAATTTTCTGTTTAATCAAAATCAATATATATAAACAAATCAAAAAATTATGTATGGATAATTTATAGTTGTTGACATTGAAATCAAATTTGTCGTCGAGATTTTAAAAACAATTGACATTCAACAAGTCATTTATAGAGAGTTAAAAGGTGGCCTCAGCAAGCGTACAAAGCTCTGGATTAAGCAATGGGGGTTGCATTTTAAGAAAGAAAATAGTTACTGACGGAAATATAATTCCATCGCAGTCCGCTACACCGATGGAAATGTTTCTTTCCGTCGGAAAAAACCCAACTCATCTACCGATGGTTATTAGCAAACCGTCGATAGATGTTACGTTTTTACTGCAATGGTTTATCATACTCTGTCTGTATCTACATCGATAGAAGTGTTTCTTTCTGTCGGTACGTATACCGACAGAAATTATATTCCATCGACATAGTTTACCGACAACGGATTTAGCGACGAAAGTGTTCGTTGCTCAAAACCGTCGGGCAAATATGTTACCGATGGGAAATTTGTATTTTCTGTCAGTAAGTTCCGTCGGTAAATACCCTTTTTCTTGTAGTGTTTCTTTTTAAATTGGCTTGTTAATTTCTTGATTATGGGTATTCTTAATCTGTTTTGTGTTGTGGATTTCATGGATAAATATCATTTGGGTAGTTCTAAAATGGTTCAATTGATATACCTGGATAAGGGTGTTCTTCTTTTGCATTAGTTGAGATTTAACTACATGTTATTGTTTGTCCAGTTTATACTTGTGCGCAGTCTACATAATCATCTTTTTTTGTCCCCAATTCTAAGAAAAGTTGTTTTTTGCATAATCGCATTTATATGTTCAGACTTTCCAAGCTAATTTTGCATAATCACATTTATATACTTAGACTTTCCAAGCTTGATTTCAGTGTTTTAATTGACATTTACCTTTTAACTTTCTTGATAAACTATGCAATTAAGTTGTATGTCCGTTGATATATATTTTTTCAACTTGAATGAAAATGTGGTTGAATCTTGATAATATCTTGTTATTAGCTATTAATTAGTCCTGTCTAGAGGTTGGTAACTTGAATAAAGCTTTATATGTAGTTATAGTTGTTTACACTAATTGAGTTTGATATTGCAAAAAGTTTATTTTTAGATCAAGAAAAAGTTTTAAGAGACCATTTTCTAATCCTATTTTGTAACTTATAACCTTTTTGTGACATACAATCTCTTGAGAGATATCATAAAGAGAAAGCAAAGATTGCCCATAAGTCCTTTTTGTCTTAAATACCAAGTCCTAATCATCATGCTCTTTTATTTCTAAAGTATGGAATTATGTTGTGTGGTGTGAATCTTCAAGGACCTTGTTATTTATTTAACGTTTCCTATAATAATTTCTTGGTTTTATTGACGACAAGCTTTTGCATGTCCTTGATAATGATTGAATTTTATTATAGTTGCTCATTAATAACGGCATGTTATCATATGTAGTGTTATGTTTTTGAAACATTGGATTGAAAATGAAATGAGATTCCCGATTTTCCAATGGATATAAACAAATTTATCCTCTTTTAATGAAATGTTATAGTTTATGATTTTTCCAACTTGAAATTATGCTTTGGCAGTACATATTTGATATCTCATATTTTAATTATCAATTACGTCTTTCCTCTCAATGCTTTTGCAGCTAATTTAAAACGCGTTTCCAGCTTTGAAGACCTCCAATCAACTACAAGGTATGCCCATTCTTGTAGTTTTAAGTTTGTCCAACAATTTCTGTCCTAAAATTGGGATAGCCTTTAAACTAACTAATGTAAATTTAGCTTGTTGCTTTTCGTGAAATCAATGAACTGTAGCATTTGTAACATAGTTTGCTTATGAGAGATTTAAACCATGAATCTTCCTGTTTGAATAGAGTTGAGGTCTAACTTTATTTTACCATAATGTTTTTACTAAATTTGATCTTTGATAATTATATGTACATGGGTTTACTGTTTTGCTCTCACTAAAACAAAGTTGTAATCGTCCTCGTAGTGGCGACAACATGTGATTTGTTATTGGAATAGTTTATGTGATTCCCACTAAGAAGCTAAACATCCTTTTCCTTCTTCTTCTAGTAGGAAAGTATACTTCATTAGTAATGACATACATGTTTTGCGTGATGACATTTAAAAATTGTTGGTTTGCTGTGCTTAAGTAGAAAATTTATGTTTTCGTTCTCCTGTTCTTTTCCAAGTATCATCACTACTTGTCTCAATTAAAGGAATAGTTTTAAATGCTTTGTAAGATAAAAACACTATCTAAAATTATATAATTTCCTAAACAGCTTTTGAAAAACTCTTTATAGTTTACACCAAAAGAAATCATGTTACTTAATTATTATTATTTACCAAGTGATTAGCTTTTCCTTGATTTATAACTCGACATCAATTACAACTTAATTATTATTATGTAAGCTTTTATTTCCCATTATTTAGGTTTGGTTTCGTTTAAGGTCTTTCAGGTTAGCCAATGTTCATGTTCTCGTAAACTTTTGTTCATCGTGTCATTCGTTTTAGAATGTTTCATCTGTTCTGATACTTTTGACAGATGAGTTCTTCGTTTTGTTTCGCTTTCATGTTTTCATCTTCAGAAATTGTTTACCTTTACCATTACCTATCATCTTTTGACCTTTTCTTCCTGGTGAACACGATTAAGATTTCGTTTGGAAAGATGGGATAGTATCGACTAACAATTATGCCTTACTTTTCTAAGGACCAACTTTAAAAATAAAATTTTGTAAGATTAAAATTATTTCATGGTTGTTCTCTTACATCGTACATTGAAACTACTTTGAATTATTTGATGGTTGTTCTCTTACATTGTATATTGTTTGAATAAATTCATGTAATACATTAGAAGTTTTATTTTTTGCTCTCATGACTCTTTTTAGTTTGAGTTTACATGAAAATGTCGAAAGAACAAAAAGGATTGTGGCTGTGTTGGTTGTATGGTTATAGTTGTGTAATATTGTTAGTTCGCTATTCAGTTTGTTGGCATCAAAGGCTTATTTATATGGTTATAGGTCAAGGGTTAGAAGTTATTTTCTAAATTTTTATACAAATCGAGATTATGGAGGCGAATTGTCCATAAAAATGATGAGTCATGTATTTCAATTGTTAGGATGAATAGGTAAACTTTTTTAAAACTATGTGAAATGTTAGAAAGTATAGGAGGATTAAAGTCAATAAAATACATTCTTATTGATGAACAAGTAGCAATTTTCTTACATATTATTGCTCATCATGTTAAAAATCGAGTTATTAGGAAAAATTTTGGAAGGTTAGGTGAGACAATTAGTCGATGTTTTCATAGTGTTTTAAATGCAATGATGCATTTACAGGATCTTTTGTTTAGGAAGCCTAAGCCCATACCAACAAACTCTTCGAACCATCGGTGGATGTGGTTTAAGGTAGATAATCACCTTATTACTTTTATAAGAAAATTTAGTGAATGTGATTAAGGTTCCTTAATTTTTTTATGTCAATTGAATTGTAGAATTGCTTAATTGCTCTAGATGGGACATATATTAGGGTCAATGTGCCAATTAAAGATAAGCCTAGATTTCAAACTCGAAAGGGTCACATTGTAACAAATATGTTAGGTGTGTGCACACCTGACATGCAATTTGTTTATATTCTTCCTAGTTGAGAAGGGTCAGTAGCTTATGATCGAGTTCTTTATGATGCAATTACTAGGAGATATAGACTAAAAGTGGCTTATGGTAAGCTTTCCTACATGATGTGTTGTTTGAAATTTTGTGTATGAGATAATGTACATTGAATAACTTAACTTATGTAGTTTTTTTTATATATAGGTTGCTATTACCTAGGCGACATAGGTTATACAAATTGTGAGGGCTTCCTTGAATCTTTTAGGGGTCAAAGGTACCATTTGAATGAATGGCGTCAAGGTTACCAATCAAGAACTCCAGGGGAGTTTTTTAATATGAAACATGCGAATGCACGCAATGTAATTGAGAGGTGTTTTTGGTTACTAAAAGTTAGGTGGGTTATTCTTAGGAGTTCATCATTTTATTCAATAAAGACACACAATCGAATTATTATAGCTTGTTATTTGCTTCATAATTTTATTAGGCAAGAGATAAGTTTTGATCCCATGGAAAATGATTTAGGGGATTATTTTCACACCAATCTAGTTGTTGAAGAGGAGTGTATAACTACTGTTAACCCAACTAATGCTTGGACAAATTGGAGAAATGAATTGAAATGCGAAATGTTCAATGAATGGCGAATATCTAGGCAAAATGAGAATTGACAATTTCAGGTGTTCTATTATGTTTGAGTGTTAGGAGGTTTTATATTATTGTTTATATAAGTTGTTGTACACTTTGTTGTTTATATTGTACGTTGTAATTATAGACTATATGAATATTTTTGTAAGTTGTTGATGCTTAATGTTAATTGGTATGAATAATTTTATGAATTTTTTTATTTTTCCTTTATTATGATGATTTTTTTATTTATCAATATTGCTTTAATTTGGTAGATAAGAATGTCGATGAATTCTCCGTCAACTATTGATTCTCAAAGTTCAAAAGGAACAAAAAGAAAGTGGAACTATGATGAGGATGTTGTGCTAGTTTCCTGCTTGGTTGATTTGCATAATGTGGGAACATACAATGCTGATACTGGATTTAAAGCTAGGTATGTCAATGAATTAGAAAGAATGGTAGCAACAAAGCTTCCTAATTCAAATTTAAAAGACATACCTCATATAGGGTCTAGGATTAAGGCTTTAAAGAAAGAGTGGAGCAATGTTTATGATATGGTAAGAAAAGCTACCAGTGGAATTGGATGGGATACCAAAAGGAAGATTGTCACTGCTGAAGATCATGTATGGGATTCTTACTTAAGTGTAAGTATTGAACTTTTAACTTGTTTTAAATATTTTCTTTAACTACTTTCTTGTCATTTATATAAATTATTGATTTTGTTTTTTTTCATCTTGTCAGAGTAACAAAGATGTTGCTTAATTTCGAAGGAAGAGATTTCCTTTCTATAATGAATTGACTGGGATTTATGGAAAAGATCGTGCAACTAGAAATGATGCACAAACTGCTGCGAATATTCTTGAAGAAATGGAAAGGCAATAAGGTGTTGGTAGGATAAATGAGGTGGTGAAGATTAATATGAGCATGGTTTGCATGATATAAATGAGTCCTTCACCTAACCTCAAGTATCAAATCTTAAAAGACAAGATGAAAATATTTCAACAAGGAGGAGAAAAAGAGAAATGATATGGGAGAAGCAAGTCGTGCAGATTCACTTATTATTGCTGCCAGGATGCTGGGTGATATCATGAATCAGATTGGAGATGAATTGTGTAAGAGTATTGGGACTGAAACGTATATTCAACAAATAGTTGAACAGTTAGATAGTGCATTGGGTGTGATAGAGGGGCTTACAGATGATGAAAGAAATATTGCTTTAGGCAAAATTCCTGATCATCCTACACAAATGCTTATGTTTTTTCATTCTTCCGCCTTATTGAAGACTTGGGTAGGTGAGGACATTTCTTGCCACACATTGAAGATTATATTGAAGTTTAAATGTTTTGTCTAGTTATTTAAAATAGGGCAAAAACTTATCTTTTGTTCAACTAAATAACTTTTTAGTAATTTAAAACCCTATGTTATATTTATTTTTAATATCGTTACATTGTTATTTATATTGCAATTGTGACCATATAATGAATGCTAAAATGAGTCGGATCAGGAAAAATTAACCACTACAAAATGTTGGAAAATAGTATGATAAGAAGAAAATTAATAATAATAAGAAATTTAATAATAATAATAATAATAATAATAATAATAATAATAATAATAATAATAATAATAATAATAATAA
>JAOTAX010022396.1:0-11995 GCA_025629825.1 Erythroxylum guanchezii
GGAAAGTTGTTCTATAGTGTCTCAAGTTTCTAATGACTCCAAAATAATCCAATTTGATTCAGTATTCAAAGAGTTATCCTCAAAATACCACATATTGTGTACATTTGACATTTTGACTAATGCATGATCATGCGTCCAAGTTGTACACCTCATAACTCTCAATTGGAATATCCAAAGATTACAAACTTCATACTAATTTAAAGTTAAGATAATAATCTTCATATCTTGCGACAGCTTAATCAACCCTTGATCGATTACCAAACGACCTTTGATCGAGATGAAATATTAGTATGCTATTCTTGAGTCTTACCTCTTGACATTCGACGGTTGGAATCTAATTTGGAGCTCTCTAGCATAGTATTTTTTGTCTAGCCCTCCTTGCGTACGAGTTTATATTATGTCATATATTGGTGATGATAATTAGAGTTTTTTGTACCAAAAGAGAAAATAGCCCAGAAGAGAGAAAACGTTCATATCAAAATTTGCTTTAGCCTCGATCGATGAACAAACGATCTTTGATCAGCACGAAATTTTAGTATGTCGTTCATGAGTGCTGCATCTTGACATCCAATGGTTAGAATCTGATTTGGAGCTCTCTAACTTAGTATTTTTTGTCTAGCCCTCCTTGTATACGAGTTTGTATTATGTTATTTGTTGGTGATAATTAGTAGATTTTTTTGTGCCAAAGAGAAAAGTGCCCAGAAGAGAGAAAACGTTCATATCAAAATTTGTTCTAGTCTCGATCGATGACCAAACGATTTTAGATCGGGTCGAAATTTTAATATGTTGTTTCTGAGTCTTACATCTTGACATCTAACGGTTAGATTCTAATTTGGAGCTCTCTAACATAGTATTTTCTTTCTAGCCCTCCTTGTATATGAGTTTGTATTATGTCATATGGTGGTGATGATTATTAGAATTTTTTGTGCTAAAGAGAAAAGTGCCTAGAAGAGAGAAAACGTTAATAACCAAATTTGCTTTAGTCTCAATCGTTGACCAAACGATCTCTGATTGGGATGAAATTTTAGTATGTTGTTCCTGAGCCTTGCATCTTGACATCCAATGGTTAGAATCTAATTTGGAGCTCTCTAACTTAGTATTTTTTGTCTAGCCCTCCTTGTATGCGAGTTTGTATTATGTCATATATCGTTGATTATTATTACATTTTCTTATGCCAAAAAAAAAATTGCCCAAAAGAGTGAAAATGTACATATCAAAATTTGCTTTCGGTTTGATCGATGGCCAAACGAATTTTAGTCGGGACAAAATTTTAGTATGTTGTTCCTAAGTCTTACATCTTAACATCCAACGGTTATAATCTAATTTGGAGCTCTCTAACGTAGTATTTTCTGTCTAGTCCTCCTTGTATACGAGTTTCTTTTATATCATATATTGGAAATAATTATTAGATTTTTGGTGCCAAAGAAAAAAGTTCCCAGAAAAGAGAAAACGTTCATATAAAAATTTGCTCTAGTCTCGATCGATGACCAAACGACCTCTGATATGGAAGAAATTTTAGTATGTTGTTCCTGAGTCTTGCATGTTGGCATCCAACGGTTTGAATCTAATTTGAAGCTCTCTAACATAGTATTTTCTATCTATCCCCTCTTGTATACGAGTTTGTATTATGTCATATATTGGTGATAATTGTTAGATTTTTTTGTGCCAAAGAGAAAACTGTCCAGAAGAGATAAAACTTCATATCAAAATTTGCTCTAGCCTTGATCGATGATCAAACGACCTCTGACCGGGATGAAATTTTAGTATGATGTTCCTGAGTTTTGCATCTTGGCATCCAATGATTTGAATCTGATTTGAAGCTCTCTAACATAGTATTTTCTGTCTATCCCCTCTTGTATACGAGTTTGTATTATGTCATGTATTGGTGATAATTGTTAGATTTTTTTGCGCTAAAGAGAAAAGTGCCCAGAAGAGCGAAAACTTCATATCAAAATTTGCTCTAGTCTTGATCAATGATCAAACGACCTCTGATCGGGATGAAATTTTAGTATGTTGTTCCTGAGGTTTGCATCTTGACATCCAACGGTTAGTTTCTGATTTGGAGCTATCTAACTTAGTATTTTCAGTCTAGCCCTCCTTGTATACGAGTTCGTATTTTATCATATGTTGGTGATGATTATTTGATTTTTTTGTGCGAAAGAGAAAATTGCCCAGACGAGAGAAAACATTCACTTCAAAATGTGCTCTAATCTCGATCGATAATCAAACGATCTCTAATCGGGATGAAATTTTAGTATGTTGTTCATGAATCATGCATCTTGACAACCAACAGTTAGAATCTGATATGGAGCTCTCCAACTTAGTATTTTCTGTTTAGCCCTCCTTGTATACGAGTTCGTATTTTGTCATATATTGGTGATAATTATTAGATTTTTTTTGCCAAAGAAAAAATTGCCCAGAAGAGAGAAAATATTCGCATCAAAATTTGCTATAGTCTCTATCAAGAACCGAACGATCTCTGATCAGGACGAAATTTTAGTATGTTGTTCATGAATCGTGCATCTTGACATCCAACGATTAGAATCTGATATGGTGCTCTCCAACTTAGTATTTTTTGTCTTTCCCTTCTTGTCTACGAGTTTGTATTTTGTCGTATATTGGTGATGATTAATATATTTTTTGTGCCAAAGAGAAAATTTCCCAAAAGAGAGAAACCGTTCACATCAAAATTTTCTCTAGTCTCGATCGATGACCGAACGATCTCTGATCGGGACGATATTTTAGTATGTTGTTCATGAATCATGCATCTTGACATCTAACGGTTACAATCTGATATGTAGCTCTCCAACTTAGTATTTTATGTCTTGCCCTCCTTGTATTCGAGTTCATATTTTGTCATATATTGGTGATGATTATTAGATTTTTTTGTGCCAAAGAGAAAATTGCATAGAAGAAAGAAAATGTTCACATCAAAATTTGCTTTAATCTAAATCGATGACCCGACGATCTCTGATTTGGATGAAATTGAAGTATGTTGTTCATGAATTATGCATCTTGACATCCAACTCTTAAAATCTGATATGGAGCTATCCAACTTAGTATTTTCTGTCTAGCCCTCCTTGTATACGAGTATACGAGTTCGTAATGTTTCATATAATCGTAATGATTATTAGATTTATTTGTGCAAAAGAGAAAATTGCCAAGAAGAGAGAAAACGTTCACATCAAAATTTTCTCTAGCCTCAATCGGTGACCGAACGATCTCTGATCGGAACGAAATTTTAATACGTTGTTCACGAATCATGCATCTTAACATCTAACGGTTAGAATCTTATATGGAGCTCTCCAACTTAGTATTTTCTGTCTTGCCCTGCTCATATACGAGTTCGTATTTTGTTATATATTGGTGATGATTATTAGATTCTTTTGTGCCAAAGAGAAAATTGCCCAGAAGACAGAAAACGTTCACATCAAATGTGCTCTAATATCGATCGATGATCGAATGATCTCTGATCGGGACGAAATTTTAGTATGTTGTTCATGAATCATGCATCTTGACATCCAATGGTTAAAATATGATATGAAGCTCTCCAACTTAGAATTTTCTGTCTAGCCCTCCTTGTATACAAGTTCGTATTTTACCATATATTGGTGATGATTATTAGATTTTTTTGTGTCAACTAGAAAATTGCCCAGAAGAGGGAAAACGTTCACATCAAAATTTGCTCTAGTCACGATCGATGACCAAACGATCTCTGATTGGGACGTAATTTTAGTATATTGTTCATGAATCATGCATCTTGACATCCAACGGTCAGAATCTAATATGGAGCCCTCCAACGTAGTATTTTTTGTATAGCCTTCCTTGTATACAGGTCGTATTTTGTCATATATTGGTGATGATTATTAGATTTTTTTGTGCCAAGGAGAAAATTGCCCAAACAAGAGAAAACGTTCATATTGAAATTTCCTCTAGTCGCTATCGATGACCAAACGATCTCTGATCGGAACAAAAATTTAGTATGTTGTTCATGAATCTTGCAACTTGACATCCAACGGTTAGAATCTGATTTAGAACTCTCTAACTTAGTATTTTCTATTTAGCCCTCCTTATATACGAGTTTGTATTATGTTATATTGGTGATGATTAATAGATTTTTTTGTGCCAAACAGAAAATTGCCCAAAAGAGGGAAAAGGTTCATATCCAAATTTGCTCTAGTCTCGATCGATGACCGAACGATCTCTGATCCGGACGAAATTTTAGTATGTTGTTCATGGATCATGCATATTGACATCCAATGGTTAGAATCTGACATGGAACTCTCCAACTTAGTATTTTCTGTCCAGCCCTCCTTGTATACGAGTTCGTATTTTGCCATATATTGGTGATGATTATTATATTTTTCTGTGCCAAAGAGAAAATTGCCCAGAAGAGAGAAAACGTTCACATCAAAATTTTCTCTAGTCACGATCGATGGCCGAACGATCTCTGATGGGGACGAAATTTTAGTATGTTGTTCGCGAATCATGCATCTTGACATCCAATGGTTAGAATCTGATATGGAGCTCTCCAACTTATTATTTTCTGTCTAGCCCTCCTTGTATACGAGTTTGTATTTTTTCATATATTGGCAATGATTATAAGATTTTGCTGTGCCAAAGACAAAATTGCCTAGAATAGAGAAAACGTTCACATCAAAATATGTTCTAGTCTCGATCGATGACCGATCGATCTCTAATCGGGACGAAATTTTAGTATGATGTTCATGAATCATGTATCTTGACATCCAATAGTTAGAATCTGATATGGAGCTCTCCAACTTAGTATTTTCTGTGTTGCCCTCCTTGTATGCGATTTCGTATTTTTTCATATATTGATGAAGATTATTAGATTTTTTGTGCCAAAGAGAAAGTTGCCCAGAAGAAAGAAAACGTTCACATCAAAATTTGCTTTAATCTCGATCGATGGCCGAAAGATCTCTGATCGGTACAAAATTTTAGTATGTTGTTCATGAATTATGCATTTTGACATCCAACGGTTAGAATCTGATATGGAGCTCTCCAACTTAGGATTTTTTGTTTAGTCCTTCTTGTATACGAGTTCGAATTTTGTCATATATTGGTGACGATTATTAGATTTTTGTGCCAAAGAGAAAATTGCCTAGAAGAAAGAAAACGTTCAGATCAAAATTTGCTCTAATCTCGATCGATTACCGAACGATCTCTGATTGGGACGAAATTTTAGTATATTGTTCATGAATCATGCATCTTGACATCCAACGATTAGAATCTGATATGGAGCTCTCCAACTTAGAATTTTCTTTCTAGCACTCCTTGTATACGAGTTCGTATTTTGTCATATATTAGTGATGATTATTATTTTTTTTTTTGTATCAAAGAGAAAATTGCCAGAATAGAGAAAAGGTTCACGTCAAAATTTGCTCTCGTCTGGATCAATGACCGAGCGATATCTGATAGGGGCGAAATTTTAGTATGTTGCTCATAAGTCATGCATCTTCACATCTAACGGTTAGAATTTTATATAGAGCTCTACAACTTAGTATTTTCTGTCTAGCTCTCCTTATATACGAGTTCATATTTTGTCATATAATGGTGATAATTATTAGATTTTTTTGTGCCAAAGAGAAAATTGCCAGAAGAAGAAAACATTCACATCAAAATTTGTTCTAATCTCGATCGATGACCGATCGATCTCTGATCGGGAAAAAATTTTACTATGTTGTTCATGAATCATGCATCTTGACATACAACGATTAGAATCTAATATGGAGCTGTCCAACATAGTATTTTCTTTCTAGCCCTCCTTGTATGCGAGTTCGTATTTTGTCATATATTGGTGATGATTGTTAGATTTTTTTGTGCCAAAGAGAAAATTGCTCAGAAAAGAAAAAATGTTCACATCAAAATTTGCTCTGGCCGAACGATCTCTGATCGGGACGAAATTTTAATATGTTGTTCATGAATCATGCATCTTGACATCCAATGGTTAGAATCTGATATGGAGCTCTCCAACTTAGTATTTTCTGTCTAACCCTCCATACGAGTTCGTATTTTGCCATATATTGGTGATGATTGTTATATTTTTTTGTGCCAAGGAAAAAATTGCCCCGAAGAAAGAAAACGTTCACATCAAAATTTGCTATAATCTCGATCTATGACCGAAGGATCTCTGATCGAAACGAAATTTTAGTATATTGTTCATGAATCATGCATCTTGACATCCAACGGTTAGAATCTGATTTGGAGCTCTCCAACTTAGAATTTTCTATCTAGTCCTCCTTATAAACGAGTTCATATTTTGTCATACATTGGTGATGATTATCAGATTTTTTTGTGCCAAAGAGAAAATTGCCAGAAAAGAGAAAACGTTTAAATGAAAATTTGCTCTAGTCTCGATCGATGACCCAATGATCTCTGATCAGGATGAAATTTTAGTATGTTGTTCATGAATTATGCATCTTGACATCCAACGGTTTAAATCTGATAATGAGCTCTCCATCCTAGTATTTTCTGTCTAGCACTCCTTGTATACTGGTTCGTAATTTTTCATATATTGGTGATGATTATTAGATTTTTTGTGCAAAAGAGAAAATTTCCCAAAAGAGAGAAAACGTTCACATCAAAATTTTCTCTAGTCTCGATCCATGTTCGAACGATCTCTGATCGGGACGAAATTATAGTATGATGTTCATGAGTCATGCATCTTGACATCCAACGGTTAGAATCTAATATGGAGCTCTCCAACTTAGTATTTTCTGTCTTGCCCTCCTTGTATGCGAGTTCGTATTTTGTCATATGTTGGTGATGATTATTAGATTTTTTTGTGCCAAAGAGAAAATTGCCCAGAAGAAAGAAAACGTTCACATCAAAATTTGCTCTAATCTCGATCGATGATCGAACGATCTCTAATCGGGACAAAATTTTAGTATGTTGTTCATGAATCATGCATCTTGACATCTAACGATTAAAATTTGACATGGAGCTCTCTAACTTAGAATTTTCTGTCTAGCTCTCCTAGTATACGAGTTCATATTTTGTCATATATTGGTGATGATTATTATATTTTTTTATGCCAAACAGAAAATTGCCCAGAAGAGAAAAAACGTTTATATCAAAATTCGCTCTAGTCTCGATCGATGACCGAACAATCTTTGATCGGGACGTAATTTTAGTATATTGTTCATGAATCATTCATCTTGATATCCAACGGTTTGAATCTGATATGGAGCTCTCTAACATAGTATTTTTTGTCTAGCTCTCCTTGTATACGGGTTCGTATTTTGTCATATATTGGTGATGATTATTAGATTTTTTTGTGCCAAGTACAAAATTGCCCAGAGAAGATAAAACGTTAATATTAAAATTTCCTGTAGTCCCTATCGATAGCCAATCGATCTCTGATCGGGACAAAATTTTAGTATGTTGTTCATGAATTTTGCATCTTGACATCTAACGGTTAGAATCTGATTTGGAGATCACTAACTTAGTATTTTTTGTCTAGCCCTCCTTATATACGAGTTTGTATTATGTTATATATTAGTGATGATTATTAGATTTCTTTGTGCCAAACAGAAAATTGCCCAGAAGAGAGAAAAGGATCATATCAAAATTTGCTCTATTCTGCATCGATGACCGACCGATCTCTGATCTGAACGAAATTTTAGTATGTTGTTCATCGATCATGCATCTTGACATGCAATGGTTAGAATCTGATATAGAGCTCTCCAACTTAGTATTTTCTATCCAGCCCTCCATGTATACGAGTTCGTATTTTCCCATATATTGGTGATGATTATTATATTTTTCTGTGCCAAAGAGAAATTTGCCCAGAAGAGAGAAAACTTTCACATCAAAATTTGCTCTAGTCTCGATCGAGGGCTCGATCTATAATGGGGACGAAATTTTAGTATGTTGTTGATGAATCAGGCATTTTGACACCCAATGGTTAGAATCTGATATAGAGCTCTTCAACCTATAATTTTCTGTCTAGTCCTTCTTGTATATGAGTTCGAATTTTGTCATATATTGGTGGTGATTATTAGATTTTTTGTGCCAAAGAGAAAAATGCCTAGAAGAAAGAAAACGTTCACATCAAAATTTGCTCTAATCTTGATCGATGACTGAACGATCTCTGATCGGCACAAAATTTTAGTATATTGTTCATGAATCATACATCTTGACATCAAACGGTTAGAATCTGATATGGAGCTCTCCAACTAAGAATTTTCTGTCTAGCCCTCCTTATATACGAGTTAGTATTTTATATCTAACCCTCCTTGTATACGAGTTCGTATTTTGTCATATATTGGTGATGATTAAAAAAAAAATTTTCCAAAGAGAAAATTGCCAGAAGAGAGAAAATGTTAACGTCAAAATTTGCTCTAGTCTCGATCGATAACCGAACGATATCTGATCAGGACGAAATTTTAGTATGTTGTTTATAAATCATGCATCTTCACATCCAACGGTTTTAATTTTATATGGAGCTCTCAAACTTAGTATTTTCTTTCTAGCACTCCTTGTATACGAGTTCTTATTTTGTCATATATTAGTGATGATTATTAGATTTTTTGTGCAAAAGAGAAGAGAATTGCACAGAATAGAGAAAACGTTCACATCAAAATTCGCTCTAGCCTCGATCGATGACCGAACGATATCTGATCGGGACGAAATTTTAGTATGTTGTTCATGAATCATGCATCTTGACATCCAACGGTTAGAATCTGATTTAAAGCTCTCGAACTTAGTATTTTTTGTGTAGCCCTCCTTATATACGAGTTTGTATCATGTTACATATTGGTTATGATTATTAGATTTTTTTTGGGCCATAGAGAAAATTGCCCAGAAGGGACAAAAAGTTCATATCAAAATTTACTCTAATCTCGAACGATGTCTAAACGATTTTTGATCAGGACGAATTTTTAGTATGTTGTTCATGATTCTTGGATCTTGACATCCATCGATTGGAATATGATTTTGAGTTCTCTAACTTAATATTTTTTGTGTAGCCCTCCTTGTATACGAGTTTGTATTATGTCATATATTGGTGATGATTCTTAGATTTTTTTGTGCCACAGAGAAAAGTACCTAGATGAGAGAAAACGTTTATATCAAAATTTACTCTAGTCCTGATCGATGACCAAACGATCTCTGAACGGGACGGAATTTTTGTACGCTGCTCCTAAGTCTTTCATCTTGACATCCAATGGTTATAATCTTATTTGGAGCTCTCTAACTTAGTATTTTTTGTATAGCCCTCCTTATATACGAGTTTGTATTATGTTATATATTGGTGACGATTATTAGATTTTTTTTGTGCCAAAGAGAAAATTGCCCGAAAGGGAGAAAACGTTCATATCAAAATTTGCTTTAGTCTCGATAAATGACGAAACGATTTTTGATCCTTGAAATCCATCAGTTAGAATCTAATTTGGACCTCTCTAACCAAGTATTTTCTGTTGAGCCCTCCTTGTATACAAGTTTGCAATATGTCATATATTGGTGATGATTATTATATTTTTTTGTGCCAAAGAAAAAAGTTCCCAAAAGGAAGAAAACGTTCATATAAAAATATGTTCTAGTCTTGATCGATGACCAAACGATTTCTTATCGAGACGAAATTTTAGTTGTTCCTAAGTTTTGCATCTTGACATCCAAAGGTTAGAATCTGATTTGGAGCTCTTTAACTTAGTATTTTCTGTCTAGCTTTCCTTGTATACGAGCTTGTATTATGTCATATATTGGTGATGACTATTAGATTTTTTTTGTGCTAAAGAGAAAATTGTTTATAAGAGAGAAAATGTTCATATCAAAATTTGCTCTAGTCTCGATCGATGACCAAACGATCCCTGATTGGGTCAAATTTTTGGTATATTGTTCCTAAGCCTTGCAGCTTGACATCTAAATGTTAGAATCTAATTTTGAGCTCTTTAACTTAGTATTTTCTGTCTATCCCTCCTTGTATACGAGTTCGTATTTTGTCATATATTGGTGATGATTGTTAGATTCTTTATTCCAAAGAGAAAATTACCCAGAAGAGAGAAATCGTTTATATCAAAATTTGCTCTAGTTTCGATCAATGACCAAATGATCTCTGATCGGGACGAAATTTTAGAATGTTGTTCATGAATCTTGCATCTTGACATCTAACGGTTAGAATCTAACTTGGAGCTTTTAACTTAGTATTTTTTGTCTAGCCCTCCTTATATACGACTTTGTATTATGTTAATATTGGTGATGATTATTAGATTTTTTTTATTCCAAAGAGAAAATTGCACAAAGTGGAGAAAACATTCCTATAAAAATTTGCTCTAGCCTCGATCGATGACCAAACGATCTCTGATCTAGACGAAATTTTAGTATGTTGCATTTTGACATCCAAAGGTTAGAATCTGATTGGAGCTCTTTAACTTAGTATTTTTTATCTAGCCTTCCTTGTATACGAGCTTGTATTATGTCATATATCGGTGATGACTATTAGATTTTTTTGTGCCAAAGAGAACATTGCCCAGAGGAGAGAAAACCTTTATATGAAAATTTGGTCTAGTCTCGATCGATAACCAAACGATCCCTGATTGGGACAAATTTTTGATATATTGTTCCTAAGCCTTGGAGCTTGACATCCAACGGTTAGAATCTGATTTGGAGCTCTTTAACTTAGCATTTTCTGTATAGCCCTGCTTGTATACGAGTTCATATTTTATCGTATATTGGTGAAGATCATTAGATTTTTTTGTGCCAAAGAGGAAAGTGCCTAGAAGAGAGAAACCATTCATATCAAAATTCGCTCTAGTCTCGATCGATGACCAAATGATCTCTAATCGGGACGAAATCTTAGTGCATTGTTCTTGAGTCTTGCATCTTGACATCTAACGGTTAGATCTGATTTGGAGCTCTCTAACTTAGTATTTTATTTCTATCCCTCCTTGTATACGAGTTTGTATTTTGTCATATAGGTGATAATTATTAGATTTTTTTGAGCAAAAGAGAAAATTGCCCAAAAGAGAGAAAACGTTCATATCAAAATTTGCTCTAGTATCAATCGATTACCAAGTGATCTCTGATCGAGACTAAATTTTAGTATGTTGTTCATGAATCTTACGTCTTAGCATCCAAAGGTTAGAATCTGATTTGGAGCTCTCTAACTTAGTATTTTCTATCTAGCCTTTCTTATATATGTGTTTGTATTATGATATATATTGGTGATAATTATTATATTTTTTATGCCAAAGAGAAAATATCCCAGAAGGGAGAAAACGTTCATATCAAAATTTGCTCTAGTCTCGATCGTTGACCAAATGATTTTTGATCAGGACGAAATTTTAGTATACTATTCCTGAGCCTTACATCTTGACATCTAACGGTTAGAATCTGATTTGGAGCTCTCTAATAAAGTATTTTTTGTCGATTCCTCCTTGTATATGAGTTTGCATTATGTCATATATTGGTTATGATTATTAGATTTTTTTGTGCCAAATAGAAAAGTTCCCAGAAGAGAGAAAACGTTCATATCAAAATTTTCTTTAGTCCCGATCGATGACCAAACGATCTCTAATCGAGAAGAAATTTTAGTATGTTGTTCCTGAGTTTTGTATCTTGGCATCCAACGGTTAGAATCTGATTTAAAGCTCTCTAACAATGTATTTTCTATCTAGCCCTCCTTGCATACGAGTTTGTATTATGTCCTATATTGGTGATGATTTTTAGATTTTTTTGTTCCAAAGAGAAAAGTGCCAGAAGAAAGAAAATGTTCATATGAAAATTTGTTCTAGCCTCGATCGATGATCAAATGATCTCTGATCGGAAATTTTTTTTAATATGTTATTCCTGAGGCTTGCATCTTGATTTCTAACGATTAGAATCTAATTTGAAGCTCTTTAACTTACAGCCTGTTTGGTATAAGGGAATAGCTATGCTATTCCCACCTTATTCCTACGATATTATTAAACCTGTGTTTGGTTTCTAAACAAAGACGGAATACCGGTTCTTCTGGAAATTCTATTCTTAATTTTTG
>JAOTAX010022413.1:0-11994 GCA_025629825.1 Erythroxylum guanchezii
ACTCAACAATTTCACTCTCCAAATAAATTTTCAAATACAAACAAACCAAAATTTGCAATAACAATCACATTTATTCAGCATTATACCCAGAATGTCAATGAATGCATGTACAATTATTTTCAGGTGCAACAAAACTTCATTATTCACGTGTAGGTGTATGTCACAATATGCATGAGCATGCAATTGCATTTCTAATCTCTCAATGATCACTCTTATTTACTAATCTAACCTCTCCGCTGGTAACGGGATGTTACATCTTTGCATCTTGAGTCTTTTTATCGGATCAGTTTCAACATCATACTGATCTTCGATAGTCCCATAGCAGTCATAAGACTCAAGAAGGGCTTGCATCTGGAGTTTCCAGATGGTGAAGTCTTCTTTTCCAGTGAATACATCCATTTCTTTTCCTACCATCTTGACTGTAGTTTAAAGAAACAAAAAGACTTTTACTTACAGACAATTCTTGATGATTCCTTGATGCTTTGTATCAGAGCCAAGGTTTTGCATTTTCAAAAGTGTTATTTCCATTTTCAAAAAGTTCATGAGCCTTAAGAGTTGAGTGTGGGTGTCAAAAGTCTTTAGTCGAGAAGTTGAGTCTCAGATCGCTAAGTTGACATCCTTAACGATTAGATGTCATCTCATGTTTTGGAGACACCTCCAATAGAACTGAGGGAAGACCTAAGTTTGAAGTGAAACCATGGCAGATTTTGGATCAACAGATAAAGAAATTACACAACAAGGAGGTACCCTTGGTTAAAGTTCTTTGGAAGAGCGATAAGGTTGAGGAGATGACATGGGAGCTTGAGTATACTATGAGACGTCAGGAAAAGCAAATGTGGTAGCCGATGCATTGAGTCGTGAGTCCTATTCGACAGTAACTGATAGGCAAGATCCTTACATAACACATTTGATGAGTGTGTGAAGCATTGGGGTTGGACTCCCAGTGGCAGAGGATGATGGAACATTGCTAGCAAGGTTTGAAGTTCGACCTACATTATTTGATGAGATCAGGAGACCTTAAATCCTAAATCAAGTTTACTTAGGCATTTTATCAAACACCTAATGTGCATGATTTTCAAGTCACATTTCCAAGACTTTATCATAATAATTCTTGCTCCTATCATGTCATATAGTAACACTTCCAATCAATGACACATTCCACCACTCCATTCCAACCAATTTCCTTCATTTAAGCTTCATTTTATCAATTGTACAACTCATTACATTAATCCAGATCTTCTCCATTATTTTGACCTAAACTTAACCAACACACATCTTCTTCATTCTTCATCATCAATTCACATCATACATACACAATTAACATCATAGAGTTCATTTAAACCATCAATTTCAAAAGATATTCAAAAATTCACAAAGTGTCACCTAAAGGGAACAATTTCGGTTTTGACTTAAAGAACCCTCTCCATGATATATTTCATTCATCTAAAACATGTTTCATGCACAATCAAGCATGGAGAACAACATATCTTAACACCAAACTCAAAATCCTAATGTGGAGAGAGATGAGACAAAATTTACCTAAACCTTCCTTTGGTTATATCTTCCAATCCTTTGAGAATTTCTCAAATCTAATGATAGATTTGAGTTTCTTAATCCCAAATTATCTTAGAACACCTTGGTTTGAGTTGAAAAATAAAAAAGAAGGGTGAATTTTGGTGATGGCCAAAACTTCCTCTCTTCTCCTTCTTTCTTCTCCTGTCTTTTAATTCAAAATAAATGTTTTAAGTCTTAAATGGGGGTGCACGTCCATACATAAGAAGAGTCTAGAGTTTTGACTCTTCTTTGACCAAAATATGGTGAATTTATCATTTTGCCCTTAGGTTGTATGAAATTAACATTTTACCCTCCAAACTTTCCTAAATTTGCAATTAAACCCAAAATTTGGGAATCACCAAAACTTTTAATTTTATTTCGGATATTAGTCATCCCCTAAAGTCGTTAGATCCCCCTCTCATTATAGTCACTCCTCTTGGAGAGTAAGTGGCTTGTGATGAAGTACATATAGCTTGTGAGATAAAGATAGGCGATGTTGTGTTAGAGGCAGATCTTATTCCCCTCGATCTTTGGGATTTTAAGGTGATATTGGAGATTGAATGGTTAGAGAGGTATCGTGCTAGGGTTGACTGTTTTAAGAAAGAGGTAGAGTTTGAACCTCAAGATGGTGTCCCAATTAAATTTATTAGTGACTGACGAGTATTAACGAGTTATTTGATATCGGTGATTAAGGCTAAAAGGTTGATTCATCAAGGATGCCAGGCATTTCTTGCACATGTGATTGACACTTCGACACAGAGGGTTGAACTGGGTGATGTCCCTATTGTGCATGAGTTCCCCGATGTTTTTCCGGATGAGTGACCTAGATTGCCACTTGATCGGACAAAATGCAAAAGAAAAGTTAATGTGACTAGTAAGGAAGTAAACCTGTGAGAAGTTTAATGTTCAAATTCTATAGTTTATAAGGAGTGATATTGTGTTTTATATACCTATATGAGGTTGTATAAATAGGAAATTTATGTTGAGATAGTAATTTCATTGTACATCCTATTTATGTATAAAGGCTCAGGAGCAGTGAATTAAGGAGCCCGTACCCAGGATTGTTGAAGCTAAGAGAGTGTATAACTTCTTTTGAGGTGAGTTGGGGAATCGTATTTCTCAAATAGAATTAGAACATCCTAAGACAAGCATGATGACTTGAATGTGAATTTTGAACCTAGGCAACGTATGATAGAATTGAATTTCAAATGGATGCTAATATGTTTATGTATTTAATAAACATCATTGTTTTGAACAACTATGCATTCGGAGTACAAAAGATAACTTTTATTGTACAAAAACAACTTTTATCGTGTAAAATAATGTTTCAACATAGTTTTTAAAACTGATATTTTTATTACATATTTTGAGAAATGTTATTATTTTTAGCAATCTGAGTTTAAATTGCAAAGAATAATGCTTTATTTTCTGAAACTACATTTTTGAGCAACTTTGCACTTGGAGTGCAAAAGATGACTTATTTTATAAAATAATGTTTTGAAACTTTCATATGCATAACCGTGTCATATATGTTACGGGTATGTTTTCTCTTTTGGTTTAGAGCCATGGTAAGGTTTCATTTTATCTGTTGGACCGATAAATAAAGGCATAGTACCTTACTTGATTTTTATACTTAATAATTGTATATGATTTGTTTTGTGATTAGTGAGGAAACGATTGGCCAATTGTGTGCTGGGCACAGCTGATTATGATTAAGCCTCGTACCCTTGACGTAGGTACATGAAAGTCGAGTCGCTATATCGACACCTTTCTACGGGACTTGCAGGTGATTCCACACCTAGGATCTGGACACCGACGAGGTCATCACCGAGGGTTATGACGCTCTTGTTAACTGTGGTCCGAACTCACCACAGATGAAATCGAGCCAACACTGAATCGGTGGGTGTGCACATTAGTTTTGCCTACTAATAATGTCACACATGATTGTTTTAGCTTATCTTGATATTGAGTTTCCTATCAAGATTTGATGGATACATATGATGTTTTTATGCTTTTATGTACGGGAATTGGGGCTTATGTTCACCAGATGAGTAAACTAATAGGCTAGGCCTATATGGTTCCTAACCAGTATACGTTGAGTCGTAGGCTGGGCCTATATGTTTTCTGAGTGTTGTATGTTTATTTTATAAGATTATTCATATCGTCTTGGTGTGTATCGAATTCTATTTGTGATCTATGTTTTTCTTACTCACTGAGTACCTAGTGTACTCACCCCCTTCAGCTTTCCAACCATGTAGGTTAATTTAGTGAGTTCGAAGCTCTGAGTAGATCGTACAATCTTTTGGTAGTTTCAGGATACTACCGCGCGTGGGTAGTTTCGGCTTTGTACTTTAGTTGCATAGTGGCTCATGAACTGTTTTATTTTTTAAACTGTTTTGTTACCTTAGTCATGTTAATATGTTTTATAATTTTCTAACTTAACTTTTGACTGTTTGGGTTGTTGTAAAAGATTTTATGTATGAACTTTTGATATTGTTGTTGAAATTACATTGAGTTGAGATTGCCTGGAGTTGAGATTACCTTGAGTGGACTTTAACGTCCTGAAGTTGTGGTTGGATGTGAATATAGAAGTGTGTTTAAAAATGTTTACAGCTTTTGAGATTTTTAAAACACAGTCATTGTGCTGCCCAAATTTTTTTCAAAAAAAGAAAAAAAAAGAAGAATATACATTTAGTTAGCTTTGCATAGTCGGATTAAGGATATCATGAATGTCCTTAGCCCAGTTATGCGGTGGTTGTCATGGGCCTGATGTGGTACCGAATCCTGACACTTTGAGTAGCCAAGAAGTGCCCTAGGAGGTTTTAGAATCTCTGATACCACTTCTATTACGATATTTATGTTGTATTGTTGCTTTAAACCTTAAAGATCGATAAAGAAGTTAAATCTTGCAGATGTTATGAAGTGCAATAAATTTAAGAACTCAAAGATTTTTACTTGGTTCGATAGCTTCAATGCTATCTACATCTAAGGTTCCCACTAATGTGGTTTCAACTAGTATGAAGAAAATGAGCAAGGTTACAAGAGTATGAGTATTCTTCTAAATACTTGCAAAGAGTCTCACACTCTCCTTAGTACTCACAGGTCAGTACTCTCGTAACTCTCAAGCCTTACTATTAATTCTTACACTATCAGATGATTGAATACAATGTGATGTGAATAATGAAGTCTTTGTGTATATTATCTCTGATGCTTGTGTTCTCTTCTTTTTATATGAGTTGCACGCAGAGGCTTTCGAGTGAGACTTGACTAATTTAGGTGTGTTGCAGCTGCTCCTCACATGATCAACTTATGTGTACTCCTTCTGCTTTGCATTTTGTGTATTGTAGCTATGTTTTGATTTGCTTCAGTTGTATGTAATACGACAGTGCTTTGATCTGATGCTTCACTTGAGTTTTGTCATGTGTTTCTCACGTGGGGATGTCTTAAGCCTCAGTCCCATTGTTGTTTCTGACAGACAAGAACAATCGAGAGCTTCTACTTCTGTCTCTCTTCGTCTTTCAGTCACCTTATACACATGCACCTTCTGTTCTTCAATTTTTTTTCTTATTGTTTGATGTTTCTAAGTGTTGATTAGTGGAGTAAACGTGATTACTATCACATACCGTTTACTTCAGAAGTGATAACACCGTAAGCCCTTGTCGTGTTGATATAATTGCCTTCTTGACTTTATGATTTCTCTGCATATATTTATGTAATTAATCTAATTCAGTTCTTAAAATTTTAAAATTAGATAAGACTTTTAAAATTTTATGAAATAAGAAAACAAAATATTGGTTTAATATCTAAAAATATAATAAAAGATATAAAATATTTAAATTCGAGAAATATATGATAAAATTAAAGTTTAAAGGACTTAAATTTTAGAAAATTTAAAAATATTTTATTTTTGACAATCTTTTTATGACTTATTTTTATTTGTTTAAAATTATCGTATTGATAAAAATATTATCATTATTTCATAAGTCATTTTATTCTATAGTTTTATGGTCCTGATTATTTTTAATCTTCCTAAGCTAATAGCTTCCTAGAAAAAGAAATTAAAGAAACATGTATATACTGAAGCAGCCGTCTCTATGAGATGGATGGAAGAGAAAGAATTAGCTCTTAATGTTTCGGATATAAATGAAAGAAGATGATTAATTAGTACATATAAACAAGTATGAAATGATGAATTAGAGAAACAAGCACTATAATTAAGATTTACTTTTTAAATTTATTTTCAGACTAATTTTGAAATAGAAAATTCTCTCATATTTTAGTTTAAATATTTGTATAAGTGTATATATAAATGAGTCAAAATAGGATAGATGATTAAAGGTATTGATATTAATCAATTATTTTTAAATATTAATAATTTTAAGCTTAAATTTAAATTTATAATTTAAATTTAAAAATTTTGAAAAATCAAATAGTGTAAAACAAATAGTGAAAAAGAAAGATTAGTTAGAAAAGAAATACATATGTATCTTATACTAATATATTTTAATATCTTTGAGTAGATATCTATATCGCCTAGACTTTATAGTTTTAGTTGCTTAAATCAACTAGAGTAGACAACGTGGTAAGTAAGATGTTTGCATAAAAATACCTAATCGTGGCGAGGAATAAGGTTTTGAAATTCGGATCGGGTGTAAAATCGGAGGCTTTATTGCTAACTAATTCGACTGGTTCGATCGATTTAACCACCGGTCGAATCGGTGTGACGTCATAATTACGTAATAATTATATTTAATTATATATAATATTAGTAATATTAAAAAAATAGAAAATATACCAAATAATATAAATTTAGAAAGAAAAAAGTAAAATAAAAAAATTATTGAATCAGTGGCTAGCCGGTTCGACCAGTCCCAATTTAACCAGTCAATTGACTGGTTCGTACTGGTTCAATTGAGGATTGATTTTTAGGGGTCACCTGGACCGGATAACCCACCGGTCACTGATCGAACAGGTCGAACCGACCTGTCAGATCCGAGTTTCAAAACTATGTCCGGGAAATTTCGGAGATTTGTTTCGTACGTCTAGTGCTGTAATTTGTTTCCTTTTTTTTCCTTTTTATGGAGAAAAAAAAACTAATTATGGTTATAAAAAGCTTGCAATGAATTGACATGTCAGAGTTAGTGTGTTGGTGCAGGTATTTATGTTCAGTCAAAACTCATAACCTTGAAGGTATAGAATTTTATATATTTTAAAGGTAATATTATATTTTAAATAATAAAATTTATTTAATATTAATCAAAATTATAAAATATATTTATTAAATATTTGAAACTTCAACTTGTTATTAATATATTTTACTGTTAATTTTGTTGTTAATATGTTAATATAGAGTGAAAAGTATGCCTCATTCCACGTCAAATCACATATGAATTATAATAAATTAAATAAACAATAATTTCAAGTTTAGTTAATTAATTAATGGATTAACACATGAATCATTACTAATGATGACAATGACTAAATTAAATAATCGGACATTACAAATTTTAGTCGAAACTTGTGATGTGCAACTAATTCTATGTCTTAATCAGCGAAGAGTAAAATCAAAATAAATTAAATGAAAATAAATAAATATCGTGAATAAACTCACAAAATATTTTTATTTTTTTTCAAAATATAAAATTATAACCTTATATTCATGAAAAACTTATAAACCTTTTATATTAAGATTAAAAATAATAAGGACCATATAACTATAGAATAAAATGAATTATGAAATAAGGATAATATTTTTAATCTTAATATACACATCTATTCAAGATAGAATTCTGTAACATCTAGAGCATTATCCAAAATAACTTTTTGAATCCAAATCAAACAAGGATTATTGGTTAGCTATCACCATCCAATTAATATCTTATAGGTTCAATTAATAAAGAATCTCACAACTAATTACTTAGATTTATAACATATATCCTAACAAAAAATAATCAGGATCATATAACTATAAAATAAAATGAATTATGAAATAATGATAATATTTTTATTAATGAAATAACTTTAAACAAATAAAAATAAGTGATAAAAAGATTGTCAAAATAAAATATTTTTAATTTTTCTAAAATTTGAGTCCTTTTAATTTTAATTATATCATTTATTTCTTAAGTTAGATGAATTTAAATATGTTTATATCTCTTACTATATTTTTAGATATTAAATTAATATTTTGTTTTCTTATTTAATAAAATTGTAAAAATCTTACCTAACTTTAAAATGTTAAGTAGTGAATTAGATTAGTTATATAAATACACGTAGATAAATTATAAAGTCAAGAAGGCAATTATCTGAACACGATAAGGACTTATCGTGTTCATTACTTCGGTAATAAATGGTAGGGTAAGGGGTTCATAAAGACATACACTGACAAGAGAAAGAAGACTTACAAGAATAAGCAAACGGTGGGGTAAGGTTTTATATATAGAAGAAAACGAAATATTTTTCTGATGTGAGTGATCACCTAATTAAAAATACTTTTTTTGATAAATGTAATGATTCTTTCAGACAACTTGGAACTAGCTCATCACACAAAAGTAGTATCTTCTCCATAGTTAATAAGACTATATTTGATTCGACCTAAAGTTTTTAATGTAATAGAATAAAATAGAATAATTTATAATATAATAAAATATAAATAAATATAATATTAAAAAATTATTTTTTTGGGAGGGATGGAAAGGATTTATAATATAATATAGTTAAATATTGTTTGAAAGAAGGGTCTATAATATAATATAATGAAAAGTTGATTATCATTTTATATTCCATCATAAATTTTCAAAATCGGAGATTTCTTATTTTTACTGTTTAAGATGTAATATAAAACCCTCTTCTTTCATTATATTCCATTATATTTTATTATAAATCTTCATAATGATAGAATAGTATTACATTACATTCCATTATGTTAATAAACCCGCAATCAAAAATAGTCTCACCGATAGAGAGAAGTACTAATATCTTAATTGAGGTCTTATTATGAAACATTGCTTATTATTATATTGCTAAGACAAAACAAAATACAATAAAATGTTAAAGAAACAGATAAATAAGCACAATAATTAAGATTTATTTTTTAATTCATTTTCAGACTAATTTTGAAACAGAAAATTTTCTCATATTTTAGTTTTAATATTTGTATAAGTGTATGTATAAACGAATCAAAATAGAATAGATGATTGAAGGTATTGATATTAATCAAATATTTATAAATATTAATAATTTTGAACTTAAATTTAATTTCATCAATTATTTATAAATATTAATAATTTTGAACTTAAATTTAATTTCATAATTTAAATTTAAAAATTGGGAAAGAAAACAAATAGTGCAATATTTATGAATAAAAAAAAGAAAGATTAGTTAGAAAAGAAATACATATTTTATCTTATACTAATATATTTTAATGTCTTTGACTAGAAATCTATATCGCCTAGATTTTATAGTTTTAGTTATTGAGAATTAAAATTTTAATTTTTATATAATTTGTTTAAAAATAATTATATAAGTTTTTATTCCTATATAAATTAAAAGATAAATAATATATAAATCTATAACTTACTATTCTTCAATTAAATCACATCTTACCGTTTTGATTACTTCGAAGATAATTTATAAGCAAAATTGTCTATAAAGACATGGACAAACAATCAGCACAAAACAAAGACTTCTTCACATCTTGCCTTCATGTCACTTACAAAATAATTCATAAGTAAAAGTATTTATAAAGATATGGACAAATGAGCTCATATAAATTAAAAAAAAATGAAAGAAAATATATAATGATTATAACGTGTATTGCTTTTTAATTAATTCATTAAAAATAATGATTGTGACATTTGTAATTCTTATATATTGAATAAGGTATCAATTGCATTATTGCATTATATATACTTTTAAAATATATAATGATTATTCCAATGTAGCATCGCATTGCAAATTTGATCACCTTCTTAATTCTTTTATGATAGACTTCCTCCTTCGTAATTCATCCAAGAATTAAAACATATACCAATCACACACATAGGATAATGTATAATATTTACATAGTAACACATGCATCTGTGATATCCCCGCAGCACAAAAAACGTGCCCCGCACGTGTAACTTTAATGAGTCATTTATTATATTAAATTATACTAATGATAGTGTTTAAAGATTCTTAAACCCTTCAATTATTCAAATTCACAATTCTCCCTTAGTCCCTTACTTAAGATGTCAACAAAACAAATTTATTAAGGTTAGAAAAAAAGAAAATAAAAAATGTAAAAGAATTGGATAAATAAGTACCGTAATTAAGATTTACTTTTTAAATTTATTTTTAAACTCTAATTTCAAAATAGAAAATTTACTCATATTTTAGTTTAAACATTTTGTAGAAGTGTATTTTCTCATATATGGTTGAAAATATTGATCTTAATCTAACACTTTTAAAATATTATTTCTTATATAATTTATGATATATACAATTTAAGTTATTTTAGTTCAAACTTATGTTCCTCTTTTATTTATTTACAAGAAAATTTAAAATAATACTTAACAATTATAAGTTTCATGACCTCCTTTAATTTTCTAAATGAAAGTAACTAAAATAACTAAAACTACTAGATATAAGAGACTTATTTCTATTATATTAAGAAAATTTGAAATTAAAAAAGTATTAGTATTACTGTTAAGCAATACAAAGAGTGTCATTTATCATAAGAAGCTTTCGTAATATTAATTACTAAAAATTCAAGAAATTAAACTAATTAATTTTTTTAATTTATGAGATAAAAAAGTAAAATAATAAGTATATATATATACTACTATTCTCCAATCAAATTGCTTATTTAAGGCTGTATTGAGCACTTCGGTAATAATTTATAGGAGAAAAACTGTATACGCATATGGATTAATAAGAAAAGAAAGACTTAAAAATTTATATAAGAAAATAAATAATTTACTCAGTATTAACAGAAAAAGAAGGACTTAAAATATTTATTAAAAATTTTAGAAAATAAAAATGTATGATAAAATTTAGAGTATATTCTTATTGTATAATTTTATTTAGATTAATTTAAATATTTTATACTTTGATTCTTATACTTTTTAAATATTAAGTTAATATTTTTATTATCTTATTTATTTATAAGTCTAGGTATTTACATTTATTTTTAATATTTTTAAAATTTTGTTCTTTTCTTTATATATATACATATACATATACATACACATATATACATATACATACATACATACATACATACATATATATAATGTATATATATGTATATATACAAGGAGGCAATTATTACTTTTTTTTATAGTACTAAGAAATTTAAGGTAAATCTAATGGTTCCTAGATAAGCTATGAAAATTGTACAAGGAGATATGCACTAAAGCTTTCTTTAACTGGTGAAACTACAACAATAATTTAAGTATGTAATTTTTGTTTATATATATATATGCAAAACTTTTGTTTATCATGATTTACGTGATTATGTTTTATCTTGATTATTCTAACAAAATCAGATTCTCTTTGCCAAGTAAGTCACTAATATAACATATTTATTTATATATATTAATTCATAAACTTTCCTTTATCAAGCACCAAGGTATCTTCACGCTAAAGTATTATATTCATCCTCGCTCGGAGACTGTCAATAAACAATATAGAGAACAAATAAATGTGTTACTTGACTAAACACTCATATTCGAGCTTGAATTGTGCCACGGCAAGTGGGTCTTTCCATATCCTTCTATAGGTTAAGATGTATGTGATGTGCAACTAATTCTATGTCTTAATCAATGAAGAGTAAAATCAAAATAAGATAAATTAAAAGAAAATAAATAATTATCGTGAATAAACTCACAAAATATTTTTATTTTTTTCAAAATATAAAATTATAACCTTATATTTATGAAAAGCTTATAAACCTTTTATATTAAGATTAAAAATAATGACCATATAACTATAGAATAAAATGAATTATGAAATAATGATAATATTTTTAATCTTAATATACACATCTATTCAAGATAGAATTCTATAACATCTAGAGCATTATCCAAAATAACTTTTTGAATCCAAGTCAAACAAGAATTATTGGTTAGCTATCACCATCTAATTAATATCTTATAGGTCCAATTAATAAAGAATGTCACAACTAGTTACTTAGATATATAACATATATCTTAACAAAAAATAATCAAGACCATATAACTATAGAATAAAATGAATTATGAAATAATAATAATATTTTTATCAATGCAATTGGTTGGGTCGGCTGTGCTAGGCCCAGGCCTATTTCCGAACGACCACGGCCCATCCGGCCCATCAAGTGTTAGACTCTCATGCAAACACGATGATCTACGTAAAGACCTAAACCTAGTGGTAATCCCAGGTATATAAGGTACTATTCTACTGTGATACAGGTACGAG
>JAOTAX010022459.1:0-11992 GCA_025629825.1 Erythroxylum guanchezii
AAGTACTGACAAATTACAAATTATGAAAGTTCGAAGCAAGGAACCAAATTTAAGCACAAAATCATCAATTAGGAGTCGACAAGTGCATAAACAATTAAGAAAGTGAGGCCAATTAACAATATAAACTTGGGCTCAATCAACATGTTAGGAATCTATCTCTTCAAGAATCAACTCAATCGAAGGTCGGACGAAGAAGTTATGGACAAAGGAATCCAACATGTTCATGTCCTTACTCATATTGTACATGCATTGGCGCAATTGCCATAACTCTCACTACAAATGACTTCGTTATTAGACGATTTGAAAGACAACCTATAGATCTTAATTTTTGTGAAGACTCTGAAATGAAATTCTATCATTTGGACCATCAAAAAACACGTTCCATGTAACCCACCACGAACAGGCCGTGTAACCTTCAGGTGTAATAATGCTCCTATGCTGGAAACACACAGCCTGTGTGATTTTACACGGGCAGGCCGTGTAACCTTCGAGTGAAACTAAATTTTCACTCTCCAAGACCCCTCCAATGGATCTCAAACCCATCCTATCATCCCTTTTACTCATAATCTTTCCAAATTCAACTCTTTCTAGTCTGATATCACTTTATATACTTTAGTTATTCAGGATACACATCATATGCAAAATCCCCTACTCAAACGATCATATCTCTCAACTCCGACATCCAAAAATTGCATACTTTATATCATTGAAAAGCTAAAAGAATTCATCCTACATTAATATAGATTTTCCCTTCTAGTATCCTAGCCCCTCCAACAATATAAGAGAGAGCTGCGCTTACTGACTCGATCTCTATCGCCCCTCTTGGATGAAAAGAGAATTGACTAAGAGTATTCTTCCCCTGGAATCTGGATATCCTTAAACAATTCAGGTTTCGTTTCATCCTCGCCCTAACGAGTAGCTTGCCTTGAAGCTCTCAAATCAGACCATTTATTAGACAAAGGAGTAAGATCGCAGTTTGAATCACTCACCGAAAAAGGAAAGGGCTTTGTAAGACCGATGTGAAAGGAAAGCGAATGAAATGTGGAGAATAAGCAACCAACTCTTTTTTTATAAGAGTAGTAGTAATGGTGCTTAGGAGTTTTGCTCTTACTTTTCGTAGTAGTAGTAGTTGGTTTAGTCTATTGACAAAAGGAAGGAACCCGACACCGTAGCTTCTCATTCTGACCATTCTACCAGGCTAAAAGACTTATTCCTTGTTGCATAAGTAGCGACCTGCACGAATGGTGTAATGACTGCCCTGCTGTCTCCGACATGGACCCGGTGAAATTGAATTCTCAGTGAAGATACGGAGTACCAAGGAGGGGTTGACTTTGCTTCGGGGCTATAAGGAATGGGAGCAGCTTTGGAATTATCATGTGCAGTTCATCCGCCTTCTCTCCCATGCTGAGTCACTAGTAATGCCTTGGAAAGCACGGACGAGCCACATGCAGGGAAACTTGCACGTGTGGTTATGGCCGGGGACCCCGGTATACTGTTTTAAAAATCCCCCCGGACGTACTCATGGGTAGCGTGAGGAACCGGGTAACCAAAGTCACAATCAGAAAGGTTGACATCCAGACCATGTTTCTGGAAAGTGCTAGTTCGAGCCCAGTTCGTGACAAGGCCTTTTTGGCTATATAGAAGGATAGATGCCCCTCTTTTCTCGTTAGACAGATGACTCCCCTCTTTTTTTTTGCTGGTAAATACGGGATAGGATCGACTCTAGTAGCTGAACTTCTTTGTCTATTTATCTATAGCTCTTGTGCTAGTTGTTCAATACTCCCATCAATCAATCTCATTCAATCCACACATCAACGTGTATACAGATTTTCCTTTAAGTTCAGAACACAATTTCCACACCTATAAACTTGCAAATGCAATATCTATTCCTATCAATTCAACCACTAACTACTTTTTGTTAACTCTTGAATCTCACATCAAGTGATTCATCCCATAAAACCTTTCTCACATGTGATTCTAAAATAAACGGCAATTTGCAATCCCAATAAAGAGGCATATACATACACACAATCCACTTTCACTGTCATCATACCTAACCTTTGAAATGACGTCATCATACATAAAATGAAATCCTCAAATTCACATTCTCATTACTAAGCAAGTAAATATATGAACAAGCTTTATTTACATATCAATATACACATCACAAATTTAAAACCAATACAAATGGATGCTCAATGTTTGGCATGCTTAATAAGCTATAAAAAAAGTGTTCGAACTAGCTTAATACAAAAGCAACTATCTCGGAGGTGCCCAATTGCCTTGCAAGGATTGCTAATCTTCTCATTCTGCACCTGAGGAGGAAAAAATGATGGGTTGAGCTACACAGCTCAGTGGCTAATATATTTATAGCCATTGGCAATGAGCCACACAATCAAACATATACAAATATCCATATAGACTAATAAGAAATCTCATAATTCCTAATTTCAATACACATCTCATAATTCAATACACATCTCATAATTCAATACATCATCCCATGGAACATATTGGATAAAATTCACATCTAGGCATAACACTCAAAATGTCATCATAACTTAAGACATCAAAATGCAAATGCACACACAATTGGCTTGAGGGTTCCGTGAACAAAACAGAGAAACCGAAGTTTACTCCGTAAACGAAACGAGTCCACTTTTCGGATCTCGTAGGCCACAAGCGGGCAGCTGGGAGAAGGCTTTACGTCGACGTGCACATGACTACGAAACGGTTCCTCTCTCGCCCAAACATAATCAAATCGCATGCTTAATTCAATCATTCACAATTCCATATTCTCATGCTTTTTCTTCTTTCCATTCAATCAAAATGTTATTATACAAGGCATAGCATAATCATGCTCACAATTCAATTTTCATCACAACGTCATACATCAATATAACATAAAAACATATCATAGCAATTCACAATTTATCAATTCAAGCTTATACATACACACATATACATACACACATATGCGCATTGTCCATTACACAATAACTATAAATAAATTACCCACCTTATAACTCTTGTAAATCTAAACTCAATTTATGCCCTTCCTCTTGCTCTTGGGTAGGTTGTTCTTGATTTCCTAAAACAACCCAATTTTCCATTCAGTTCCAATTCCATAAAAATCCCTAAAACTTCAAAATCACATCAAATGAAATCAACAAAAATCAAGCTCAAACCTAACCTACCCATAGTCCATCTAGGTTTGAAAAGCCAAAACCTAGCTTAGAAACCCTAAAATCAAATGGGTTTCCTTAAATCATCTTCTTTCTCCATTCATTCCCAACATAAAAACCCATTTTTCTCTTTCTAGCTCCTTCTCTAGAAAAGCAAGAAGAAAATGAAGCTTACCTTGGACAAATCTTCTTCCTTCTTCTTCTTTCCTTCATCTTCTTCCACGATTTTCTCCTTCTTCTTCTTTCTCTACGTTTTTCTCTCTTCTTTTCTCTATTTAACGTTGCTATCTTCTTCTTCTTTCTTATTCTCACAAATCCCTCTCTTCTTCTTCTATTTTTAAGACAACATTTTAGTTTTCTTTCCCATTTTGCCCCTCATTTAAGTAGTCTTTCCATATTTACCCTTCTTATGTCTTTATAACTAACATCTTATACTTCTAACTTCTTAACTAATGATCATGAAAAAATTGAAGGAATTTGATAATACTTCCTTCTAGAAAAATTCTCCTCATTGTCTTAATTTTCTAATGACACCAAAATCATTCAATTTGGTTCGAAAATCTGAAAGTTATATTCCAAACATTTCCAAACTATTCTTATACTAAAACAATATTTTGTGCTCAATTTCTATCCAAAAATTGAAAATCTTAGAGTCAGAATTAAAATCTATTTCATCAGATACTTTTTAGCCCTATTTCTATAGTTTAATCCAAATCAATAATCATCTCATTTTGATAACTAGAGAAAAAGTTATGGTCAAAACATCGAAGCATGCTCAATGAACATGTTCCAACTACATTTTCCAACTTTTAACTTCCAACATTTCACATATAATAGTTCTAAATTCCAAGAAAAGTTTGGGGTCCAACAAGCTATCCTTTGTATGGTCCTCTTTAGGTCCTCAAGCTTCCTACCACTTCTTAAGATGATTTCACTAACATTTTTTAGATTTATCTCATGATGCGATGACATTTTTCCTCCTCTTTAAGCTTCTAAAGAGTTTATAGTCACTGCCATCTGACTCATATAGTTCTCTAAATTCTAGATTCTAATCCTAGTCTTTTGCAATTAAGATCATTTCTCCTACTAAAACTATTTTACATCTTGATGGAATTGCAAAGTGTTAGTAACTATATCTTTAATGACGTAACTGAGGTAGAAGGGGAGGCTTTTTATCTCTGTTGAAATAACTATTCACCCTATGGCCTATGTGGGAAGTAGTTCTACTGCCTATTCCCTCCACAACTTAAGACGGGTTATCTCTCTAACCTCAATTATAGGGGAAGGAATATGTATAGTTTTGATGGAAAAGAAATATCCTTTGTAGCATTAACAAACATCATATTTCCATCTTGCAGTGTTAGACACCCAACTATTAGATGGTTTGCACCTGTGTATATCACTCAGGCCTTCACCTGTGCCTCATCTATAGTAACTTGTCTAAAAAAGGATGTTAGTTTACGAAAACAATGTTTTATGGATGTATTATTTTCCTTATTTACCTAATGAACATCACTATGAATGCCAAAGTATTGAGTGTTTAAATACACTATATTAAAGCTCTAGCCTCCATATAAGTCTTTTCACACAATGCTCTACCATTTGTTACATCCACCAAGGTCCTATGCATAGTTAATAATGTGATGTTTCATGATATTGTGATGAGGGTAGCTACCAAACAACTTCTTGAGGTGTTCCCAATACTCATAAATGGATTCTCTATGATGTTGCTTTATCCAACAAATCTTTTTCCTTATGATAGATTTCTTTAATGTTGGAAAGCACTTTAAAAAATAGCCTCTTCATTTCGTTGCATGTGCTCATACTCCCTATAGACAAATCAAAAAGGCAGTCTTATATTGCATCCTTCAGTTAAAATGGAAAGACTCTAAGCATAATTTGCTCTTATGCCACCCCTAAAGGTTTCATACCAAGGCAGACCATATCGAGCTCCTTAAGATGCTTGTGAGCATCCTTAGGTCCAAAATCATGAAAATTAAGCAAAGGATGGATTAATTCATACTAAAGCTCAAAATTAATATGTTCAGTAAAATTTGGAAAAGATATGCAAAAAGGCCTTTCAGTGAAGTCTGGGACTACAAACTCTCTTAGAGTTCTTAGATTAGCTATAACTTAGTCCAAATCAATCCTTGCTCTATTTCTAGGGTTACTGTGTTTTCCCTATATAACCTTCACACTATCCTTTCGATCTCAAGTCTTGATGAGGAGATCTTATCACTACCATACATAAACACTAACAAACATAAAAAGATCAAGAAACAATTGTAAAAGACAATTATGAATAAATATATGTACAAAACAAAAAGTAATATAAAAAATATAAATCACTTCACTCCCTAGCAATAATGCTAAAATTCTTGATGTGTGTCGAACACATCAAAAAATAAAACCTAACTTTGCGTAACTAAATTTACAATAGTAGTGAGTGAGGATCTTATTAAAAAATATTATGTGCTAAGCTTTTGTAATGAATAAACCAGTGTTTAGGATTTTGGGGTTTTGGTTGAATTCAATTAACAAAATAAATTAAAAATAACTTAATAAAGGGGAATCAAATCAATAGTACAAAATTGCTAGAATTAATCAATCGGTTTCAAATCCAGTTCATAATTAAACCTTGACCTTTGCACGAATGTTCATAATCAATCGTCATATGTTGTTCTTGTACCTCTTTTTACTATAAATTAACAAAAAGCATTGCTAATCCTAGTTTTCTCACAGGTCGTATCTAATTAAAACATGTTCTTTAATTAGGTATAAATATCAAATAACCTAGAATAAAATCTCTAGATTTAATGTAACGATTGCATTGCATAATAGGAAACATGTTAATCTAAAAAATAACCACATAAGCTCAAGTCATTTAACCTATGCTATGTTATCCCTAATGATGCTCGACTATTGTTTTACCACAAGTGAATCAAATGCATAACGATTGCTTATTGCAATCTATATTTTAGCAATGATTTTATACATGAATAATCTATTTGGAATATCTAAATCACTCATACATAAATCCCAAACAATCAATCATTGAATAATATAATAAATTTCAAAAGATAATTAAAAACAATATCATTAGATTAATCAATGCCCAAACATGTTCATCGACCTTAATATCTCCATCGAATTGGAAAAATGAAGTTTAGCTTTCTAAAGAAGAAGAACTTGCTTCCTTTCGAGTCTTTAGTGTCTTTATGACCTTTTTGGCCTCTTAAATTTCCTTTTATACTTAAAATTAAGGTTGTATAACAATATACAGTCAACTACACAGGTGTATAAGTGATCATGTATGACGATTTTGTCAAAAATCGTGAGCATAAATGTTTATAATGAGCTACACGACTGTGTAACTCACCGACACTATCATGTAAGTACTCACACAACTATGTAGTTTATAGGGATGCTTAAGACTTCATCTTTTCACTCTTACATACTTCTAGTGACTCACACAATTTTATACGCAACTGTGTATGTCATATACACAATCGTATGCACCTCTAAATCAATGGGCAAGTTATAGGACCTCCATTTCTTACATTTGTTTTCCAGTTTTCACCCTTACTTATTTCCTTCTTTCTTCCACTAATGCAAATATGATCGAAAAACAATAAAATGTGCACCAAGGATATGTTTTTAACTCATTTTCTGTTTTGTTTTCTCTAACTTTTACTTAAAAAAATATGATCCAAAATAAGTATCTTAAGCATAACATAACATTAATCACCAAGTAATAGGGAGTAAATATATAATCAATCAAGCACTTATCAATTAATGACTCAGTTGATTGAGTAGAGATTTCATCCTTCACAATAGATTTCACCAAGTTGGTGTTAGATGAGGTGTTAATATTTTTTTAAAATATTTTGGAAAAGAAATTAAAAACCTCTTAATGTAAATCTTCTTTAGATATTACATCATAAACTTTCTCATCCTTTAAGGAGATAAATTTCTTGGAATTCCTTTCTTGGAAAGAGAGTTATATGGAAGGAATGAGTGTTTTTATCTTTATCTTTTAGCCACAATCCTTTGCCTCTTTAAACAAATATTGAATTTTGTCATTTAATTATAGTGAAGTAGAGTTAATATTTCCTCTTTTTGTAACTGGCCATTAAACGGAGCTTAATATATAGCATATTGAATTGTCTCAAATCATTGCTTTCCTCTTTAACCTCTATCTAAGTGTTAGAACATTTCTAATTTTTAACTATTTTAAGTTAATTCTTATCCAGTTGTAGATTTCTTATACAAATAAATAATTTTTTACCCATTTTGTTCACACTAAGCTCCTTATAAAATGCTAAGTCATAGCCTTTCATCTTACTCAAATAATTGTTTAATTAAAATGGGAATTTCCTTATTTGATAATCGAGAAAGCTTTGCACTAGTAATATAGTATAATAAGAAATTAGATGACAATTAAAAATCTATTTTACTCTCTAAAAAGATCAACATCGATAGATCATTAACCATAACTCTATCTAATTTCTTCCTCATTATCCAACTACCCTTCTATTTGTTTATCCTTAATTTGCTCTTCCATTATAAGGTTATTAACCTAGGTTCACATGGCACAATCTTTAATTTTATCATATGGATTCTTCAAGCTCACATTACCTTCAACTTCTATTAAGTGTGGCATATTGTTGATATCCCCTATGATCATCCATGGCTCATGCATATTTCCACCCATCTCCTTAATTTTATTACATAATGATTTTGTTTGAAAGCTATAATTGAAAGCATAAATAATTGAGATATGAAAACTTACATTTTGATGTTTCACCTTAACAAGAAATTGTAATATTTGTTGTTCCATAAAGATTGATGTAGCTTCCATTGCATTAGTATTAAAAGCCAGCAATAATCTCTTGTTATAATGAAAATTATGGCTATTAATGAAGGATTAGTTCTTCTAAAGGAATTATAAAATCTTATAATTGTTCTCTTTGATACTGGTTTCTAAAAAGCCTATCAGAAAAGATTAGTGTATTATTTGTTGTTTCATAAGCATTAGTGCAACTTCCATTGCATTGGTATTAAATGCCACCAATAATCGCTTGTTCTAATGACAATTATAGATAGTAATGAAGGACTAGTGCTTCTTAAGGAATTATAAATTCTTATAATTTTTCTCATTGATCTTGGTTTCTAAAATGTATATCAGAAAAGACTTTGTCTCTTATAAATAATCCACAATCATTTTCTATTTATTAGGGATATTAAGCCCTCTTATATTTAAAATTAAGATAGTGATTTAGAGGGGGATATTGAGACTTTTTTTTTCTTCCTCTTAGAGCTACTCTTTATGACTCTTTAAAAGCTATAATCAAATTATGAGTCATTTATAGGATTCAAGTCAAATTACAAGGAGTTCTATATAAGCTTCTTTTGAATTATGTTCAACTATCTCTCTCTAGTTATTCGGTTTAATAATATCTATATCCTTTATCTATGAGGCCTAAATTCCTTCAACTTCTAAGTTATATTTTCACCATTATTAATAGTACCATAATGTCCTTCTTTTGAGAGCATGTTTATGGAACTCTTATCTCCTTTGATGTTAGAAGAGTTGGTTTAATGATCTTCTAAAAAGGATTAGATTCTTTCTCTACAAACTTGATGATAGTGTTATTATTACCTTCCTCATTGTTAGCCTCATCATCTATGATTTCCATACTCCTCTAACTTATAAAGCTTCCTAGTTGGTTTCCAAACCTACTCAAGTTAAATTTTATATGGCCTCCTATTATACATAACTATAAAATGATCTTCAAAATTTTGATTTGCTTCATCTTGTCTTAACAGAGGAATGTTTTCTAAAAGCTCTTTAGAAATGTCAATTAGCACACATACTTGACCATAGCTGACCCTCTTCAAGCTATTTGTAGCTTTATTAATGCATAAAGGCTTACCCATGTAGTTGGAAAAGTGACTTAGTCATTTCATAGTATAATTCTCAAGAGGTATGTAATGAATATACAACCAAATAGGGATCTGCTTCTACCTTAAATCTTGGAGCTTAATTCCTAGTTTCCTAAATTGATGGAGGATAAGTTTAAAATTGTATGCTAGGGGCCCAGATCTAATTTTTTAGCTTTTTTAGAGGAGTAGAACTTGAATAGAAATAAATTATCATCATTAAGAAGTGCTTCTTACAATCCAATATGCTTCCACTAGTTATTTGCCCAAGTTTCAAAGCTAATAATGAAAGCTAAATATCTATAAAGAAACCTAACATAACTTCTTACCATTTTGCTATTACCTCTTTAAGAATATTAATTTGTGGAGCTAAAATTTCCTTAGTCTTGCTGAGGGGATAATAGTAAAGGTTAAGGAATGGTAAAGGACTTATTTCTAGGACTTCCTAGTATTGACATTAACCAGTGGTATCTCTATAGTGACCTAAGGTTATATACTTATTATATAGAATAAGAAGGACCTAAAATGCTAGTTAGAGTGTCAGCCCATAAGGAGACATATGGGTTTTAAGACCTAAAACACTAGTTGGAGTGTCAGCCCATAAAGAGCCACATGGTTTTTAGGATCTATAATTTGGTCTAAAAGGGTGATAGGAATAGGTTTCAAGTTATAAAAAGGAGGAAATTCCTCTAAAGGTAGAGGTAAGGTACCTAAAATTTATTTGAAAAAGGAAAGAAGAAGGTGTGGAACTAGAAACACCATAAGAAGAACATAATAGGAACTAGGAAAAGAAACATTAGTGGAAGGGTTATCTAAGCCATATGAAGAGGAAAGAAACAAAGGAAATTAAGAAGTGAAAGGAAGGATAACACTAGGAAGAAGAATTTGTAGACAAAGGATTGGATAAGGAAAAAGGCACTAACAAAGGATGGTGAGAAGATAAACAAGAGAGAGCTTAGGAGAGAAGAGCTCAAAGTGGAGTATAGGCTCATAATAAAAGGCTAGTTTGAAGAGAGGTAACGACTAAGGTAAAATCTTAATGAAGAAAACAGTAAGGAGATAGCTCAAGATTCTAGCAACAACATTAATTTTAATGCAACTCTTAGAGAAAAACTATAGCTTCACATATTTAAGAAATATTAAATATTGAATTTTTTGCAATGCAATTGAGGCTTAATATGTATATCTTGTGATATTAACTGTTAAGATAACTAATGATTGTACGTTAATGTTTATTGTTATCATTTTACTAAACTATCAAGAGACTATAACTCTTTCACTAGGAACACCTAGTGGTTTAGAGGCTTATGGCATATATTAAATGCCACCATAAACTTCTAGGAGTGGAACTAATTCTTATTTTATTTGGTAGGGTTAGTTAATTAGGTTTACTTGTTGTTAATTACTTAAAGGTAAGCAATTATTTATGTGTGAGGGAATTTGATATTAATATATTTTACTTGATATTATAGGCTAAATTATTCGTAATTTAGAATATTTACATAATATTTTATATGATTTTTCCTATGTTTGATTCATTTTCCTATAGGTGATAATTTGGGTCAAAACTTTTGCTTGAGTGTAACATTCTCCATAATTGTCCAATTAAGGAGAAAATTAATTCAATTGGAAGCTAACATGATGGATAATCTTTTAGAAGGTATCAAAGATTAACTCAGGCTTTAACATATTGGAAAATGGAGGAGAATGTGGTGGTAGTGTAAACAATGTTGAACAAGCAAAAAAATTTGCACCAATCTTATTTGATAAAACATGTTTATTCTAAAAGCTAGCTACCACTTTTTTCAAAATGTAACAATCATCAAACTTAAAATTTGAAATCAATGGATTAAAATTTTGTGAAGTTTAATCACCTTGGAACTCTTTTATTTGACCTAATCTATAAATACTTTTGTTATAAGACTTTTTTGGTGATTTTGGAGTCTTGTGACAACATCCTTTTTCACTAAGTTTTTTGTTTTAGTTTTTCTTAACATTAAGGATGGATCAGGACCAAGATTAGAGGAGAACGATGAGAACTCCTCGAGTTCTTTCTTTCTCTTCTTTATCTTAAGTTAAGATTGATTGTTTTTGTTTTGTTTTCATTATGTTTAGTAACTAAACCTTATCTAGGGATAACGATGTAGCTTATGATGGATTCTTTAATTTTTTAAAAAATAATGAAGGAGTTTCATTAATTAGGACCAAGTAATGTACAAATAAGGGAAAATCATAAACACTTCTAGCCTTTCATACAAATCATGAGGTACATATAGATTATATATCCTTTTATCAAAATACAGGTTGTCAATGGAGAAGATACTTGGTTCTGGTTTGATAACTGAGCTTCTCGATGTCCACTGATCAAGAGAGGAGATCTGTTAACACTAATTCCTAGAACGTCAATTCATACTAGAGTTTCTGAATATATTACACAAAATGTTTTGCTAGCTATAAGAAGGGGAGTTGAAAAACTGTTGAACTATTATCTCAGCTACTTGCCTAAGTCCTCTATTATGAACAAAGTCATTTAGATTATTAGTAAGAATGGTGATTTCTCCAACTCTTCTTGCTTAAAACCTATTAGACCCCAAGTTTCTACCATCCCGTATAGAAAGGCTTATTAATACCAAAAGCATCCTTTGTCACCTAGCTGTTTGCTGGAGGGAGATTGAAAACCAATGTAACACCCCACTCCCGAGTGACCCGAACCCGATATCGTTGGTGATATCCGAGTCCGTGCCCCACGAGGGCTGCGTACTGCATCAGTCGGTCGGTAAAACTCGGTATACTTTTTTTTTGAACCAATCATTCCATGTTAAAAGGAAACAGTTTCAGTCATTTCACAATTTCGCGGAACAAGC
>JAOTAX010022555.1:0-11986 GCA_025629825.1 Erythroxylum guanchezii
TAATTAAAATATAATAAATTTTTATTTCTCAATATTTTTTACAAATCAACTACTGTTAATGGTAATAGTAATCATTCCTTCCTCTTAACTAACCATAATAATAATAATAATAATATTCATTATCATTTCTCACTATATTCATTCTCATTTCAAACAGTGTAATTGAATTCATTTCTATTATTACTCAGTTTGTTCCGAACAGTGTAAATTGAATTCAATTCAATTTTATAAATATAATTGGATCCAATTTGTTAACGAATTCAATTCAAAAATTTCTAAATAACCCGTTAAGATTCTACTATTTTCTACTTTATAGGTTGAATTCATAACAAGGTTCCCTCCTTCAATCCTCTCAGTCGACTCTGTCACATCCACAAGCCCATTACAGTCCATCTTTATTAGCTCACTCTTGATTCTGTCCTCTAATCCATTAATAAACATAGCAATCCGGGTAGCGTTGTCAAAGAGCTTTAGCAGAAGAGTCAAAGTTTCGAAATCCTTGCGATACTGGACAACTGTTGATGTTTGTCGGAGTGACAAGACCATCTATTGTACGGTCAACTTTCGTTTTGGAAAAAAGCATAGCAGAAGTTAGTTCTTTAGATCTTTCCACGTCAAATAAGGATGACAATTCTCCTCCCACTGCAGCCAAGCTAGTGCGGCACCTCGAAGACACACTCCTACTACCTCCAGCTTCTTAACTTTAGTTAGCTTGTTCATTACAAAGTACATTTTAACCTGGAAAGCCCGTAAGGTTGGATCACTTTCTCCGTTTAAAATCAACATCTCCAACTTCTTAACATATTGGTTATAACATATGGGCGTATGGGTTGTCCCTTCTGGCCTTCTCTCACTTGAATCCTTTCCCCTTTCGAAGTCTCTATTGACATTGCACCCCTAGCTCGACTTGACTCCTTTACGCTCTTTCCTATTGACATACAACTTTTATTGAGGACACTTAACACTTCCTCCATTTTCTGGTTAGAGATGATACAGTGGTACCCAAGCTCGAAAAATGGGATTTGACGATAAGTATTTTCTCCTCAATATTCTACACTCTTGATTCCATTATGGTTATTGGCATTCCACAGGATTCCGTAATTGACTGTGATAAAAAAAATGATAAGAAATTATGTAAGTGGTTTTCAGTGGAAGCTTAAATAGAGAAATAGATAATGATAAGGTAGATGGATATCGGATGGATAAAGGCCACACTTGAGAGGTGACCAACTTTCCCACTCTCACAACCTGACAGATTATCCACACCTCTTTCCTACATCACATATGCCTCTCTTATACCTAACATTCCTAACAGAGAATCCTAGCAACCTGCCACCTTACTACTCTATATGGTTTTAGCATTTTAACAAAAAAAAAAAGCCTTTAGCCTACAGAAATGAAAGTTGTGCCAATTGTTCGTTCTTTCTTCTTTCTCTTTTCGTACTGTATACGAATAGGAGGCTTAATAAATTCCTACTTTGCCAAATCCAAACAGGCATGACAATTGAATATGTTTTTATGTTGAAATTATCCCTAACTTTGTTGTATGCCTTCTAATTCAATTTTTGGGATATCTTAAAATAGCCTTTGCAAGATGAATTTGAATGATTAAATTTAGGACTACTTAAAACTTAGTGTGCAAGTAAAAGGGCATGATATTTAGGTAAAAGATGGTTTCTTTTGTTAAAAGAAAAAAAAAGAAAAAAAGATAAGGTTTTTCTTTTCTAGCTGTAATTTCTTCTAACATATTGATAGACTTCATATAATTACATGGGGATGGAAGGTGCCAAAGTCCAAATGTACCTTAACCTTTTGCATTATGCATATTCCCTAGCTCGTGTACTAAATGCTCTTAACATGTAATGATTTCTAATAAGAAAGGCGGATTATTAATATGCAGTTATGGAAAGTAGTGAGTGGAGAAGAAGAAGAAGATGTTATACACCACAACCTCCTCCATACCCAACGTCACAGGCTAAACCATATGCATTACTATTGGTTGCAGAGGTTGTCTTTGGTTGCACCACTAGAACAAGACAAAATGATGGGTTGTATAATAATAAACAAAGTGATTAATACAAAAGAGAACACCAAAACTGCTTTGCTTATTCCTTCATCATTCTTTTTAAAAATTTTGTTTTCTATGCCTATATCTTTTCTTCTTTGTTTGTCTTCCCTTTCTCTATCATATATGAAAACTGCCACAATTCTATCTATTTTTTGAGTTTAAAAAAGTGTTGATAAGCAACTGCTGTGGACCAACAGAAAGTTCAGCAATTAAATAAGCCCAACTCAGTCAAAGTAGTTTCTTTTGACCAGATTTACAAACGTTTTACACATGGAAAAAAGAAGAAATATGATTAGGTGTTAGCTGTCAGTCCATTAACTGTCATTATCTTTTGGTTCTGTTATTATCTTATTCTTTGTTTGTCATTTAAAGAACTGTGATTAGTTTAGATTTAGATCTAGATCAGGTTAGATTTAGTTTGGAATTATCAAGTTAGTTGGAATTATTTGAATGTTACCTAGATAGTAGGAGTCTATTGTGCTTGTATAAAACACAGGTTATGCAAGAGAATAAGGAAGCATTTTTTTTTCTCCTATCAAAGTTCCAGTTTTGAGACCGAAGAGTTCTCTCTAATGAGCTCTTGTTTTTTGTATTTTCAAAATAAGTCGAAAGGGCAGAAAAACTAACAAATACCATTTTCCTTTTGAGTTAATTTCTGATTTCAAGTTGCAGGGTCCCATAACTAGATCACAGACAATGGTTGGTAACAATTTGGTATCAAAAAAGGAAGTTATAGGGGACTCTCAAAACTTCCAACGATAGTTTGAGGCTTTTCTGAAAATGTATTAGGATGATTGAGATCGTGGCAGGAGACAACGAGAACAAGATCGTACAGCCATAGAGAACAAACAGCAAGAGTTGGCAGACTGTTTGCAAGAACTAGTTAGTGAAATTCCTGCAACTTGGGGGGAGGAGGGTGAAGGCAGCAGTAGCTGAGATCGTTTTTTTTGAACAGTTTTTTCGCCATCAACAAACAACAGAGGAAAATAAGGTGGGGTTAGCATCCTTCCACTTGGAAGGAGATGCCCAACTATGGTTTCTCAAGATAGAAAAGGATTGGCCACACCTATCTTGGGAAGATTTTGAAGCCAATTGCAATCTGCGTTTTGGTCCACCAATCAAAAGCAATAAACTATGAGAGCTGTCTAAGCTTCGTCAAACTAGCACTGTAGAGGAATATCAACAACGTTTTGAGTAACTAGCAGCACGTGCTAGCGCTCTTACTCAAGAACAGGAGGTTGAAATCTTCATTAGTGGATTGAAAGAAGCCATATCAGTAGAAGTTGAGCTATAACACCCTCAAGATTTAACCAATGCCATAAGTTTAGCTCAGTAATATGAACGTCGGGGAATTAGAAATAGAGAAGAACCAAGTGTGAGGAGCACAACAAATACTAAGCCACGAACACCTTTTGTGAAGCGGCTAAATAGGGCAGAGATGAATGAAAGAAGGGCAAAAGAGTTTTGTTGCAATTGTGATGAGCTCTATACATTAGGGCACTAATGTCAATGACTCTTTTGTTCGGAGGTACATGATGATATGCATCCTGAACTAGAAATTCGGGTAGAAGAAATAGAGGAGCCAGAAATCTCTATTCATGCAATAATAGGAATGCAAAAATCGCAAACGATGCAAGTAAAAGGCTTTGTCCATAGGAAGGCCCTACTAATCTTGATTGATAAAATGAAAATACCCATTGAATCAAGGGTTGGATTGAGAGTTACAGTGGTGAATGGAGAAAGACTGCACAACCCAGGAGTATGTTGGTTACTTCTGATACAGCTAGGTCCTCAAACCTTTTTCTTCAATTTATTTTTATTGCCTCTCTCTGATTTTGGTGCAGTTTTAGGGTAAATTGGTTAAGGATATTGGGTCCTATTTATTGGGACTTTGCTGCCATGAAGATGCAGTCATGGCAACTTTGGTGGCAAGGGTAGAAGGTAAGAGTTACGTGGAGTAAAGGAATCTAACCCATATACTACTTCTCTGTCAGCAACATTAGTAGAAGTGGATAAGGAGTTGGAGCTCAAAAGAGTCCCAGTGGAATTCCCAATCCTGTTTAATGCCTCAGAAGGGCTACCACCTACTCACCAATGTGATCATTGCATTCATTTGCAACCAAGAACTAGAGCTATAGCTGTTCGTCGTTATTGTTATCCTCATGGGCAAAAAGATGAAATTGAAAGGCAATGTGAGGAGATGCTAAAAAGAGGAATCATCCTACCTAGTCAGTCTCCTTTTTCTTCTCCAGTCCTCCTAGTTAAAAAACCAGATAATTCATGGAGATTTTGTGTAGACTATCGCTCTCTAAATGCCCAAACCATCAAAGATAAATTGCCAATACCCGTAATTGATGAATTATTGGAGGAATTACATGGGCTCACTATTTCACAAAGCTGGATTTATGCTCGGGTATCCCCAAGTCATAATGCACGAGAAAGATGTGGAGAAGACAACTTTGCGCACACATCACGAGCACTTTAATTTCTAGTTATGCCTTTCGGCCTTACCAGCGCTCCTTCCACCTTTCAATCCCTCATGAATGTTGTATTCAAGCAATTTCTATGTAAGTTTGTCTTGGTATTTTTTGATGATATCCTCATTTATAGTCATACTTGGACAGAACATATATACCATCTTCGGGTAGTGTTCTTCACTGTGTTGAGACGACATTGTTTGTTCCTAAAACAATCTAAATGTTTATTTGCACAAACTCAAGTCTCTTACATGGGACATGTGATTTCATCGCGAGGAGTGGAATCAGACCCCCCAAAAGTGACAGCAATATCACAATGGCCACAACCAACTACTATTCGAGCACGACCCCCTAAAAGTGACAGCAATATTATAGTGGCCACAATCAACTACCATTCGACCATTACGAGGCTTCCTTGGTCTTATCAAGTACTACAGGAAGTTTGTAAAACATTATGGAGAAATTGTTGAGCCGTTGATAGCTATGTTGAGAAAGAATTCCTTTATGTGGACACAAGATTCCGTGTCTTCCTTTGAAGCATTTAAATTGGCCATGACTTAAACCCCGGTTTTAACACTTCCAAATTTTGAAAAGACTTTTGTAGTAGAATGTGATGCATCTGATTATGGAATAGGAGATGTCCTCTAACAAGAAGGTCGACCAATTGCTTTCTTCAGTCGTACTCTAGCTAAACCACACCACCATCTACCTACCTATGAGAAGGAATTGATTGGCTTAGCCAAAGTTGTGTGCCATTGGAGATCTTATATGTAAGGACAACATCTCCTAATAAGAACAGACCATTACAGCCTAAAGTTCCTCCTAGAGCATCATATTATTACCTCACCACAATAGCATTGGGTTAGCAAGCTCATGGGCTTTGACTTTACGGTGGAATATCGAGGTAGGTGAGAAAATATTATGGCTGATGCATTATCATGTAGAGATGAGGATGTGGGAATCCTAACTTCAAAATCCATGCCTCTGTTGGGGTTCTTTGATGCAATTAAAACAGAAGTTTCTCACACGTAGGAGTTGCAGCAACTGGTGGGATGTATGAAGATCGGTAAGGAGGGCAATCTTTGGTCATACCGTGATGGGCTAATATTCTTCAAAAACAAAGTTTATTTGGCATCTTCTTCTACCTTTATCCAAGCCACAGTTTCAGCAATTCATGCTTAATATCATGAAGGCTATCAAAAGACTCTTTATCGAGTTTCATCAGATTTTTATTGGACAACAATGAAGTGCTAGATTTTCATGATCAGAACATGTGAAACTTGTCAACGAAATAAGTCAGAACACCTAAAGCTTGCTGGCCTTTTGCAAGCATTGCCAATTCCAGTATAGATTTGGTCAGATATTTCAATGGACTTTATAGAAGGGCTTCCACCATCACGTGGAAAGGTTGTCTTACTAGTTGTTGTTGATTGTTTCTCCAAATATGCACACTTTCTACCTCTAGCCCACCCTTATTCAGCTGTCACAGTGGCTAGACTCTTCTTTGATCACATCTTTAAACTACATGGGCTGGTAGAAACTATAGTTAATGATCGAGATGTCACATTCACATGTTCCTTCTAGATAAAGCTATTTAAGTTGAGTGGTACCAAGTTATCATTCAACTCAGCATATCACCCTCAAAGGGATGGGCAGATAGGGGCAACTAATCGTGTTATCGAGATGTATCTTCAATGTTTTACAGGAGACTATCCACGTAAATGGATGGATTGGATATCTTGGGCTGAATATTGCTACAACACTAGTGACCAATCTTCTTTGAAAACTACTCCCTTTGAAGTGGTCTATGGCCACCCTTCACCTCGTTTGCTTTCTTATTGTCCAGGTTTGGCATGAGCCAAAGCTGTTGATAGGGAATTGCAGAATAGAAATCTGCTACTGCAAGAGGTGTGTGAGCGTCTTTTATAAGCTCAAAATGTCATGAAATCTACCTATAACACTAAACATTAAGAGGTATACTTTGCGGTAGGTGATATGGTTCTTTTAAAACTTCAACCTTATCGCCAACTATCCTTGGCCTCTAAAAGTAATCGAAAATTATCTCCTCATTTCTATGACCCTTTTCCCATTGAAGCGTTCTGTCGCTTATCACCTGTCCCTTCCTCCAAAAGCCAAAATACACCTAACATTTCATGTCTCCTATTTAAAAAAATTCCATGGTCCCAACACCAATACCCCCAATTGCCTGTGGATTACCGAGGTGAAGTACAACCCACTCCTAAAGCCATATTAGACATCATAGGAAGGTCTTTCTCCAGCTGGTGCATCATGGGAGCCTGTTTCTACTATTCTGAACCGTTATCCATCATTTGCACTTAAGGTCAAGCACATTCTTGACGGGGGAAGCAATATTGTGGACCAATAGAAAGTTCAACAATTAAATGAGCCTAACTCAGTCAAAGTAGTTCCTTTTGACTAGGTCTACAAACATTGGCATAAAGAAGAAACATTATTAGGTGTTAGCTGTCATTATCTTTTGGTTTTGTTGTCATTATCTTATTGGTTGGTTGTCATTTAAATAATTGTGATTAGATTAGATTTAGATCAGGTTAGATTTAGTTTGGAATTATCAAGTTAAATGAAATTATTTAAATGTTTCCTAGATAGTAGGAGTCTATTGTGCTTGTATAAAATGTAGGTTTTGTAAGGGAATAAGGAGGCATTTTTTTCTCCTATCAAAGTTCTAGTTTTGAGATCGAAGCGTTCTCTCTAATGAGCTCTTGTTTTTCTATATTTTCAAAATAGGCCGAAAGGGCAGAAAAACTAATAAGTACCATTTTTTTGGAGTCAATTTCTGATGTCAGGTTGCAGGGTCCCATAACTAGATCACAGACAAGGGCTGGTAACAGTAACCCTCTCATAACTCTTCTAGGTTGTATGTCCTACCTACTTATAAGATCATTAAATATGATCATTTTGAATATTAACTGTCTTATGGGTATTATATTCAGTGAAAGTTACAACTTTTATACTTTAAACTTGTAAAAAAAATGTCGAAAGTTATTTGAACCTTATCTTGACTAAATCTAGGTGACTGTCATAGAAGTTATGATTTGTAAAAGTTCAAAGATTTACAGCAAAAAGATCTCAATGTTAACAAAATATGAGATTAAATTGATTATAAATAGGCCAAAATGAAGGAGGAAAGATATTCCAACTTTTTCATCTCTACTTTTTGACAAAATTCTCTTTTCCTCTTTTTAGTAAACTTTATCACTAGAAGTTAGTAGTAGTTATAGCCATTATTGGTTAATTCTTCTTTATCTTGGTTGAAGGTACTTAAAGCCTTTGAAACTTTATAAATTGTGAGATAATTGGGTCTTATTGCTAAGTGTTTCATTCATTCATATATTGAATTGCTTTTTAGTTCTTTTGTTCTTATGATTATTTTTATTGATTTCTATTATACGTAGTTGGTTTGTTGATTGAAATAATCATTTGCTAGGCTAAATATTGAATATGTAAAAGTTCAATTCCTTCAATATTAGTAGCAACTAGGAGTTTTTAACTTACTGTGATAGAAATTATTTAACTTACTGTGATAGAAATTATTAACTTTTAGGGAAATTGTTTAAAAAAATTAAATTAATCATGAACGTTATATTATCTTACTTTGGTGATTTTTTAAAGTTATTGTTTAATTGAAATTTGGATCATATTTAACGTTGTTAAATAATAAAAGTTGATTGAATTACACGTTTTTAATAAACTAATCTTTAAGGAAAACATATATTTCATATCACATTAAATATATGATTGATGAAATAATTATTATTTATTGTATCAATAATGAATCATAGTTCTAATAGTAGAAGTGACTGTGAATCAATGTTTGTTTTATTGATACTTCTCTATTTATTATTTGCAAAATTTATTTTATTTTCTTTATCACAAGATTTTGTATAATAATAACCCCTATTTTGTTAAATATCTCTTTTGTACGATTGACGAACTAGAATTCCTTTTAGGATAGTTTCTTACTCTCCTCTACTAAATTTATTTTATTATAGGAATGTAGGATTTAATTTAGGTTCAAATGATAATAACATCAAAATTTGGTGTTATTATTAGGGAATTCTTGGTTTGTATGTTTATTACGAGATCTTCGAAGCAAGTTAATTTACATTATAATCCAGAGATTAAAAACTATAATAAGTAAAGAAAAGAAAAAAAATTGGAAGCAACGTAACACTATGATAAGTCAAATAACAAAAATCATGGCTAACGATCGAACTTTACAAGAACTTGCCAAACTAGTTTTGAACTCACTGCATAACTTTTCCTAATTAGATGCAAATGCTACTTTTGAGTTAAAAATTGGTTTAATTTATTTGTTGCTAACTTTTTTGAGTACTATAGGTAAGGATCTATACATGCATCTTCAAGAGTTCCATGTCATATGGAATGAAACCTAATAATGGCACTGAAGATCAAATCAAACTATAGGCATTACCATTTTCCTTGAAAGATAATGCCTATAATTGGATGTATTACTTGCCATCCGTTTGTATTATAACCTAAAATGAAATGACAAAGAAATTTTTAGAATTTTTTTTCCAGCTTCTAGGGTTACTAACATTAGAAAAAGGATTTATGGCATTCGATAACATACTTGAGAGTCTTTGTATAAGTATTGGAGCATTTCAAAAAGATGTGTACTAGGTGTTCGCACTACCAAATTTACCTAACAACTCCTAATTCAGTATTTTTATGAAGGACTTATACTAACCAAAAGGAGTATTATTGACACAACTAGTAGAGGAGCACTTATTGACAAAACATTAGATGCAACTCGCACATTGATCGTTAATATGACATGTAATTCCTAATAGTTTAATGCTAGGATAAACCATTCAACTTGACAAGTTAATAAAGTAAACATTTCTTCTCTTGGAAAATGTATGCATGATCTTACTACATTTATTCATCAATTGGTTGTAGGAAAAATGGAAGTAACAAAGGTATATGGGATTTATTCAGTTACAAAGAGTCCAATTGATATGTGACCTACCCTTTAAGAGGAATCATAGGAGCAAGTTAATGCAACTAAAGGATTTTCTAGGTCATCTCAAAGGAACTATAATCCATTTTTGAATACCTATAACCCAAGTTGAATGGATCACCCCAAATTGCATTATGGTAACAATTAAGTAAATTAACTAGTTAGTAACTTGCCACAATACAACAATAGTATCCTCTAAACAACCAACTCAAAACTCCAATTCAAGTATATTATTCGAAGATCTAGTTAAAATTTTGGCGACTAACACCATTAAGTTTCAAAATGGGGCTAAGTTCAACATAAGAACTTGGAAAATTAGATGAGTCAGTTAGCAACTATAGTTAATCACTTGGAATGTTAAGGTTCGAAAAAATTACCATCACAAAGGGTGGTAAATCCCCAGGAGAGCCAATATGATTACATTGCAAAGTGAAAAGCAAATGGAGTAACCCGTGAAAGTCCCACCTTCATCAAATTTACTCGTAGAAGGAAATGAACATGCTAAAGTAGGAAAAAGTGTGCCCATACCTAAAGGTGAGTCTTCTTCTTCTCCTTTAGTTATAATTCCTCCTTTTCTAGATGCGTTGAACGATAATCAAAATTTGGAATGAGATCATAATTTGTATGAAACATTCCTGAAATGTGAGGTAAATATTCCCTTTTTTCGATGCAATTAAACATGTTCCTAGATATGCTAAATTTTTGAAGGAACTATGTATTATAAAAGGAAGACAAAAATTGAAAGGGATTGAAAAAGTAAGGATGGGAAGAAATATGTCTACAATCATTGAGAAATCCTCCCAGAAAAGTGTAAGGATCCAAATATATTTTTCACATCATGTACTATTGGTGGTTCTAAAGTAGAAAATGTAATGCTAGATTTAGGTACATCCATCAATGTCATGTCTTATTATATTTATTTGACTCTTAACTTAGGACTATTAGAAAAGATAAGAGTGGTTTTTTAATTAACAAATAGGTCCAATTCATATCCCAAAGGTTAGTGAAGGAAGTTCTTACGCATGTTAATGACAAATTAATTTTTTCATTCTTATATGTGTTAGATATGGAGAATAATGATTAAAAAGCGTCAATTTATTAGGGAGACTATTTTTAAAATTGACCAAAACAAAATTTGATATCCACAATGTACTTTGACCATGGAATTCAATAAGGATATTGTTTAGTTTAATATATATGATATAATGAAGTATCCCTGTGTTGATATTAAAAGGATTAGCCCTTTTACTTGTATGCACAAGATCTTCTTGGAAGATGGAGCTAAATCTATAAGGCAACCTCAAATAAGATTATACTCACTAATAATGGAGGTATTGAAGAAAGAAATTTTAAAGCTACTCCAGGCTAAGATAATCTATCCGATTTTAGGTCATGAGTGGGTTAAGCCCTATATAAGTAATTCCAAAGAAGTCTATGATTATATTTATCACCAATAAAGATGGAGACTTAATTCCTACTAGAGTCCAAAATTGATGACGAGTTTGCATCGATTACAAAAAGTTAAATTTTATAACCCGAAAAGATCATTTTCCTCTCTCATTCATTGATCAAATGTTAGAAAGATTAACTGGTAAAGCATTTTACTATTTTCTTGATGGTTTTTCAGGTTACTTCCAGATCAAAATTACTCCGAAGGATTATAAGAAAACAAAGTTCACTTATCCTTTTAGAACGTTCACATAAAGGCAAATGTCTTTTGGAGCTTGTAATGCACTAGCTACTTTCCAAAAGTGTATGTTAAGCATATTTTCATATTATGTAGAGTAGATTATTGAAGTTTCTATAGACAAATTTTCTATTCATGGAGATTCTTTTAATGAGTGTTTGCATAATTTAAACATGATATTGAAAAGATATATTGAGACTAACCTAATTTTTAAATTTAAAAAATTTCATTTATTGTAGAGCAAGGTATAGTCTTAAGGCATGTAGGATAAATGGTTAATAAATTTTGATGATGTTACACACATCCATGTAGGAAGGCAGTTTTGGGATCCATTTGATCAACCTCTAGATTAAAACTTACGGCTAGCCTTAGCACTGTGCGTATGGATGTCATTTTCACCATCGGTGAAAATATCTCGTCAAAGTCAATACCCTTCTTTTAGCTGAATCCTTTGACCACTAATCTTGCTTTGAATCGAGGATGGTCGTTGTGTTCTTCATGCTTGATTCTGAACACCGATTTATTCTTCAATGCTCTTTTGCCTTGTGGCAACTTCACCAGCTCGAATGTTTTATTCTCACGTAATGATTTCATTTCGTCTTGCATAGCTTCTTTCCATTTCTTCTTGTGTTCATCATTCATGGCTTCATCAAAGCTTTTTGGTTCTCCCCCGTCAGTCAGCATTACATACTGATCAACTGGATATCTAGTAGATGGTTGTCTATTTCTAC